>WOXC01000378.1:0-272680 GCA_011680675.1 Gymnobelideus leadbeateri
CAAGCAGCACCAGAGAACATAGGACAAACAATAGCTGAATAGGTGAAACCTAGCAGAAGTGCTGGTTGTTCTCTACTGCCATCTTCTGTTTGTTAGAGAAACAGAAAGTAGGACAAAAGATTTACATCTGCTTTGCTGGTGCAAACAAGTTCGATAAACCAGCATCCAGTTGAATAAAGACCTCCCTGAGCTTGTCTACACTGGCCAAAGAACCAACCAGAAGGGCTCTGATGTAAGGGAACTGCTTATCATCACTACAGCCTAATACATCCCAAGTGCATTTTTAAGGGTGATTGGGAATTAAAAAGAGCTTATTACTGATTCTTCCATTTGAGAGGTGGTAATGTTTTCTCAGTACCAGAGTGAGGATGAGAGCACACATAGTCCTTTCTCGTATGTGTTAGATTTCTGTAAGTCTGTGCCCACTCTCTCCTCACATATACTATAGGCATTGGAGGGAGAGACTGACCTAGGTTTATGGGTTAACCATGATTAGATTATTTTAGTTTTTTCCTTATCACTAAATAAATGTTTTATGTTTAGGAGTTAATGATGTCATCACTATTACTGACTGAATTTTTATAGTTAGAAATCACAGTAGTGCAAACTCTGTAGCTACAGTGGTAAGTAGGGGGAATATATTCCTATCAGAACAGGCTTACTCCCAGTACCCTGAGAGAATGAGTTGTAATTGCATGGTGGTGGTTCTTTCTTGGGAATACTGACCTGCCAATATGAGAGCAGGTTAGAGTGAGCTAGCTCAAAGAGTATATGCAGACATGTCCCACATGAAGGATTACATTGTGGGGAGCATTCACACTTGGCATGCTATGCATAGGTTATATGGGTGGGAGATAAGTTTCGGCAAAGTCACAATTTTTGTTGTAACCACCATTTTGTGAACATCCCCCATCTCTCTCGTATTGGCTAAGTTTGCCTAGGAGACTTGCCTGAAACAAAGCCGCCTAGGAGACCTGCCCAAACCTGCCACCTGGAACCCATCACCCCTTTACCCCCCCTTCCAAGTTACTTGAGAACTTTCTAGTTGGGCAGCAAACAGGTCATTAGGCAACGAACTGATTGCTACCTTTTGGCTTCTGTATTTTTCCTGCTTGCTCATATTAACTGCCAAGTTGTGGTTTCTTCTTGGTAGCAGTTATGTTGTGGCTTCTGTCTATATAAACTCCTAGAATATATCTTGGGGCTGCCTGATTTGGGTACATGACCCCTGGCAGTGGTTGGCTATTAAAACTCCACTTAAAATGATTAATGGTCTCACTCACTGATTTGTTGGTACAACACTTTGCCATCTGACCCTGGGACCCATTATAAAGTCTGAAGCTAGCCCATGTTCCTCTTTGTTTTTAAAGGAGGTGGCAAGAATCCAAGAAAATGACTTTAACTGAGATTTTAGCCCAGTTGCAAAAGTGAGTCCCCAGGCTGCCTAAGGAGGGGCAAATTGGCCCAAGTCAGAAAATGGGACAGGTCAAGGTTATTCTGTTAATCACAATAATAGGCCTATGAGTGGGCCTGGTACTACTAACGTGAGCAAAACAGAGACCCAGCCTCGAAAAAAAGGAAGGGGAGAGAGAAAGAGAGAGAGAGAGAGAGAGAGGTAGAAGAGAAAGGCAAATATTCTATTAGTACCCAGGTATAAGGAAAGGTAGTTATACTCAGAGTGCCAAGACTTATGCATCTCCTATCATCCTGAGGCATAAATTCGGTGATTTAGAGGGAAAAGGTATAGATGCCTTTTTATTTTAAGGGTTTGCTTAGTGTGTTGAAGCATCATTTTAAAAATCATGACTTCAGCATACGACACAGGGATGGTAACATTTTTATTTATTTAACTGCCAACAGAACTCCATCCTTCCCACCTCCCTTTTCAGTCTACACCACCTGCCAAAAAAATTTTTTTTAAAGTAGCTAAATCACACTTTGTTTTGGCAAACTAAATAATTAATTTCACATTTAAAAAATAAGGTTCAGAACCTTATTGAAAATCAAAAATGAGCAGCAATAAAAAGAAAACAGAGCACATACAGCTGCAGAAATTAGTGTGGTTGGGGCATCAACCACGAGTATTTTAATATTATTTATCATAAAGAGGCAATCAGAAAAATCCATTTACATCACTCCAGCAAAATACAGCCAAAACAAAGTCTCAGACAAAGGTTAGCTTCACTCTCTCATACCCTTTGCCACTGCTAACGAACAAGGGTGAAGAATGAGATACCTACATGGAAGACAAATATAATACAGAGGATGAACCAAAAGGGACCAATCTTGACAACACAACAGTGAGTTGCTGTAAACTTGCTGCATACATATCCTCTGGATTTATAATTCAGTTATAATTTTTCTGTGACTAAGTTAATTGGATTTTTCTTCAGAATGAAGACTGTCTTGTTGCCTACACAGAGAAGACAAGAGAGTAGGGATACACTAAACAGACTCAGTATTCAAGTGAAATGGACTTTGGGCAACAGATACATTAAGATGAGAAACCATGAGATAATTGATGTACAATAAGATTGGATTTGTTTGAACTTGTTTATTAGAATTCTACAAGGGCACCTCTGCCAGGCCCTAATGACAATAATAACTCACATTTACAGAGCACTTTAAAGTTTACAAAGCACTTTACATATATTATCTCATTAAATCCCTGTTTTAACATTCTTCTAAAACAGAACTGGTTTGTACGTATTTCTTTAATGACGATCCAAACCTGATGCAAAATATACAAGTGAATGAGTGTACATTCTTAAGGTCAGATTTAGTGACAAAATGCACAACCTGAATCTCAATATTCCTTGAGACTTTCAGCTGCATATAAGTTAGCATGGGCTGCATTTTCTGTGATCCATGCAGTAAATGTTTGGAAAAATGAAGTTAGCAACCAGACATTCCTCAGCTATGAGACAACCACCAAGTCACAAGAGACCCAGCAGTGATAATGAAAGCAGGGGTGATTGCAGCCACATCCTGGCCTGTAGAATAAGTCTAGACAGAGAGGTTGGGTTGGCCAGCAGAGGACTCAGCAGCTGCCTTCAGATTTCCTCCCTTTGTATGAAACGTGAAGTTAATATGCTTTCCTCTGTGGCTTTCCCAGCCATAATACAAGACTTCTTTTTCATGAGCCCGACTGGCATTTGAGGCTTGAGATGAAGGCAAGCAGCCTTAAATGAGAAAGCTGAGAGCAATGTCTCATAGGTTTTAAACACTGGAGACAGCTTGCTATAGTCCTTAAGGCAAATGCCAGGAGTCCGAAAAGAAGGAAAACAGTCTCAAAATGTAAACAGTTATGTCACAAACCAAGGAAGTTATGCACCTGGATAAAAAAAAAATCCCTTAACAAGAAGCCTACCCTGGCAACAACACCAGCAACATCTCTATTTCTGAAGCAAGGAGGGATTTCCCAATCTAGTGATACTATATATCCTGTAACAGAGTAGGGACCACCTTGGACTTCAGAGGGAATAATGGTCCTTAATGTTGCTATAAAAATTTAATACTGAGAAGCTACCCAAATGCCCAAGCAGTTCCAGGATTATTATTTTTTCATTTACTTTACATTTTGCTTTTGTGGTTGGCATAGTATGGAAAACCAAACTGGGAAATCATAATGTTGGAATATTTTAAAGGCATGCTGTCATAGATCTTCACAAGCTTATTTATACAGTAAGACCTCTGCAGGAAGTGATCTGCCCGGTGCCACATTCCAGAATAACCACTGCTGGTCTCTTTTTCTAGATTTCCCATTTCCACAGGCTTGACAAACAACCCTGAAGTCTTTCCGATTTGCTTGGCGACCATAAAATTCATGGCGATGTCATCACAATTTTGGGTCTCATCTATCAGAGCGTGGACAGTCGCTGGTTGTTTCTGGAACTGCTCGAGGTATTTGCGGTTGAAGAATGATGCTCCAATCAGCACCATGGAGTACTGGTCCCCATTTCCAAATCCTGGTATTTGCAGCTCAAACCCTCCATAACTATAAACACCTGAAGCAGTGGGGACATGCTTTCTAGGGACAAATCCTACAATCTGATCAGGAAATTGCTGCAAGGAGGAGGGGAAAAGTAACACAGTTAGTATAGGAGCAATTTAAAACAGACATGCTGAAGTCAGTGTGATTTGCCAGAGGGATTTAAGCTGGTGCGTCACCTCTGTTCTATTCTTGACATCATTTGTTCTCACTTCCTGTCTAATTCTGGACAAGTAGCTTTATTTCTGTCTGCTAGGTTCACTTTGCAGGTCAGATTCTACTGCAACACAAATCTCTTGTATAAGGAAGCCTCTGCAGATGGCCCACTTAATGCAAACATTATCCATGTGATACCACAAAAGTCTGGTTCAACAGAAGACTGTAGACATTCCCTTGAAGTTTGCTAAAAAAGAAATTGACCCTGTATCTATAAAATGAGGCTGTAGAAAATTACCATCTACTGAGAAGGATATAATGGATGTGACATACAGTGGAAGGATATAATAAAGCTTGATGAGGTAACTTTAAAAATGCTTTGAGATTATGAAAAAGAAATATAAAGTTATCAAAACTTTTACATGACTTTGTGACTTTTGTCTCAATCAAAAAGCATTTATTAAGGGTCTACTACATACCAGAAACTATGCTAGTTACTGGGGGATACAAAGACCAATATGAAATCATTCCTGCCCTCAGGCTATTTATATTCTATTGGAAGTGACAACTTAGATCAATAGAGGTATATATGAAATGTAAGCTAAATAAATACAAGGTGATTTTGTGGGTATGGTGGTAGCATTTGCAGTGGCCTTAAATAACAACAAAGGCCTCATGTATAAAGTAGTATTTGAACTGAGGCTTGAAAATACTAGATGTTCTAAGAGGTGAGAAGGTAATGCATTTCAAGTATGAGAAACATCCAGTGCAGAAGTGTGGAGAAAGAAAAGGGGGCGCCATCGATAAGGAACAGTAAGAAGACAGTTTGACTAGACTATAGAGCGTGTGAAGAACAAAGGTGGATGCATAGATGGGGACCAGGTTGTGAAGGCCAAGGCCTGGGTTTCACTTTTATACCATCTCTTGAACATGCTCCCTTCTCTCCTCTGATGCTGAGATTGCTCCATTGAATCTCTTATCATCCATCACTGGACTATGGCAAGTAGACTCTGCCTGCCCTCAAGTCTTCCCCCACTCCAATCCATCCTTCTTTCAGTCACTACAGTTATTTTCCTAAAACACAGGGCTGATCATGTTAACCTTCCTTCTGTTAACCCAAACTCCAATGGCTTCCTATTGCCTCCAGGAACAAATACAAAAAGCTCTGTCTAGCATTCGAAATCCTTCATAGCCTAGCCCTTTCCTATTTTCCAGTCTTCTTACACCTCACTCCCCCACACATATCCTTTGATCCAGTGACACTGGCCTCTTGGCTGCTCCATGAAGAAGACTTCTTATCTCTTGGCTCTGGGCATTTTCTCTTGCTGTCCTTCATTACTGGAATGTGTTTCCTCCTCCTCTCTGACTACTGATCTCCCTGGATTCCTTTTAAGTCCCAACTAAAATCCTAACGTCTAGATGAAGCCTTTCCTAACCCCTCTTAATTTCAGTGCTTTCTATCTCTTAATTATTTCCTACTTATCCTAATTTCTTATTTTGTATATATACATATACACACACACACATATATATATATGTATATATATTTGGCATGTTGTCCCTTCTATTAGATTATAAGCTCCTTGAGGGCAAGGACTGTCTTTTGAATACCCAGTGTTTAGTCCAGTGCCTGGCACATAGCAGGTGCTTAAATGTTGATTGAATGAAGGAAAGAAGGAAGAAATGACTTTAAATGTTTCCTTTTGGACTTTTCTTGGTTTGGGTGTTTCTATTTTCTGAATATGGGGAAATATAAAAACCTTTATGGAAAGTAGAGAGGTTGGCAAAGCATTCTGGAACACGAAGATATATATGATAGTTGACATTAGGAAATAGTATGGTTACAGTGGAAAGAATCAAGGACTTACCATAAGGAGAGGCACAGGTTAGAATCCTAATTAGGACACTGACTGAAAGACTATGGATAAGACACAGAACCTCCTTGAGCCTCAGTTTTCTCACTTGGAAAATGGGGATAACGATACTTGCATTCACTACTTCATAGGTTTGTTATTGGAAAGCTCTTTTAAATATTACTGTGATATATCTATTTACTACTATAAAAATAAAATGAGAAGCAATAAAGAGAGGAAGGTCAGAAGGTCAGAAAAGAGAAAAACAAATGCTGGGTTCAAGGGCTATGGCAGTCCACTGAAGACTAGATTCTACAATTCCAGTGGAAACAGGAAAAGTTGAAGGGGGAGGCTGAGGATGGCTGCATTGTTTCCTGAGGATATGGGGGCAACCTGCAACTCCTATACCAATGAACTAGAACCCGGCCTCAGTAGATTTATAAATAAAGATTAAGATACTGTTTGATTGCCTGACATGCCCTAGTGTGTGCCCGCTATTAAGAACTGCAGTGCTTGTACTATCTCATGCTCTCTGGGGCTGTGGGCTCACCGGAATGGTGCCCTTTGTTTCAAACAGCAATCTCTTCTTGAAGAGAACTTTTGCTTTTGTGTGCTCTGTAAAAACAGGCCCTGAAATACTGCTGATGTGGCACTAAGACCTAGTTGTTGATTGGAGGTAAGCTTTCAGCCCGGCCTCCTCTGGCCCCTTTCATTAGATGGGATGTAAAAAATTGAAGCTGTGAAAAAATGCTGATCATTGCAGGGAACTGTAGCCACCTATCATGAATGAATATTTGATGAGGTGAAAATGTCTTAAGCAGCAAATTGAGAAAAGCCACGATAGTCAAAGCTGTTGTGTTCCTTTATCAGGAATCCCAGTGTTTAAATGCCCCATGCTGTTTGTGAGGGGCTGTGGGGTCAGGGTCAGTTTTGATTTCAGCTGAAGGGGTAAATACTAGAAAGCCTCAAGCAGAAGTCAGCTACTGTAAATATATATTCAATGAGAGATTTCATAGGACAACAATCTTAATATATAGCATATATGTATGTGCATATACACACACATAATCCAAGTTGTTATAACTGATAATTTAGAAAAAAAGAAGCCAACACTGTACTATAAAATATAAAAAATTATCATAAGAACGGCTGAGAACTATATAATGCTTTGAAGTTTGCAATATTATCTCACTTGAGTATCACAGCAATTTTGTGAGGGAGGTACTTATGGGCACTATGAGTAGCCCCATTTTATACATGAGTGAAATGAAGTTCAGAAACTTAGGTGACTGACCTGGAGTCACACAGAGAGTAAATAAATATTACAAGTGAGCCTTGAATCCAAGTTTTCCTGATTTCGAGTCTACCACACTAACTATCCACAAAGCCACACTACCTGGCATGCACAGCAGACTTGCCAATCCCTTCTCTACTGTAGCATAGGCTGCGTGGGGCTAGGAACCACAGGACTTCATCACAGTAAGTATTTGACTAATATTTGTCCAATAGGGAAACAAAAAGTGAAAGATATAGCAAAACCTTTTTGTTGGGGCTCTCATTTAGAAAGGGAATTCTATGAGATCTCCTTTGAAATTCAGCTTAAGTTCTTTGACAACTAATACCTCTTCATAATCCTCTGCTATTTATCAAGCAGTCACTGATATATAGGAAGGAAGGAAACAAACCAGTGTTTGGGGTTAGATTTGAACTTATGTCCTTGTGACTCCAGGATCACAGTTTATCTATTGGGCCATCCAGTTGGCTCTAATTCTATGTTATAAAGTGTGTTTGATGCCACTGATTTAAACAAAGAGATTCCCTAACCTGTCTTCTCCTGGACTCTACCATAACTTTTTTTTTTGGGGGGGGGGTGTAGAAGGAAGGCAACTGAGGTTAAGTGATTTGGCCAGGGTCACACAGCTAGTAAGTATCTGAGACCAGATCTGAACTCAGGTCTTCCTGACTCCAGGGTCAATGCTCTATCCACTATGACACCCAGCTGCTTGGCACATTGTAGGTCTTAATTTCCTCATCTATAAGTGTGCTGGGGGTTACTGACCCCTTATGTATAATGTCTAATTCTCTCACTTCATAAATGTAAGCTTTGTTTCCTCAACAAGAAGCTAAGTTACTTAGGTCTGATATTTTGGTCTCACCCACTTTGCAAAAAATGTTGTAGGCTGACTGATTTAAAGCCAACAGATTCTCTTTGCTTTATGACAGAGGTTAAATCTCATTACAATAAACAGCATAGTTACCAAAGTCACTGTATAAGAACAATAAAAGTCCATATCCCCAAACAAGGACACATTTATTTTGGATACAACAAAGTTCCCTTATGGCTAAAAGCTCTGGCTAGTCTCTCTAAGTTTATTGCAATGGGATCTGCCCAAAATGTATAGAAAAAGGAGGAACAGGGAAATGATTTGTAAAATCCTTTCTATTTCTATAGAATTTTAAAAGTTTACTAAGTGGTTTCCTCATGATAATAATACTTATTGATTGACTGACTGATTGAGACAATCCAATGATTATGTTATTTTATAAATGCAGAAACCAAGTGTGAGAGAGGTTGTCAAAAATCAGAGAAAAACAATCCCCTTCAGTCTTTGATTTTTCCTTTTAACTAAATAGAAATAAAAGAAGTCAGGGAGTGGCGGGAATAGGGGGAGAAGGAAGTAGCTTTTACTGCCTTCCATTCACCTGTTTTCCCTCTCCTTTCCTTCCAACCCTATTCCCAGAAGGCAGCTAGTTACAGAATGTAACTAGAGTTCTGGATCTGGGATCAAAGAACTTGGGTTCAAATCTTCTTTCTACTCTGTGACCTTGGCCAAGTCACTGATCCTCTCTGAACATCAGTGTCCTCACCTGTAATATGAGAGGTTTGGGCTAGATGAACTTGAAGGACTTTTCTGACTTTAAATCACTAGACTCTACCATGTCTTCACAATCCTCTCAAGTATTTTTTAGCTCTTCCTCTGTAGCATACTATAATACCATCCCATATCAAAATAGGTCTGAGATCCAATTAGATCCTACTTCTGTTCAAATCCCATTTGACTTCAGACAAGTAGTTCTATTTATCAAACAAGTTTTTCTGTGTTTTGAATGATCCAACCATAGCCTCCTTTTTATTAGATGAGACTTTATAAGATATCTTTGTGTAGCAAAAATCCACATTACCTGCCAGACTGAGAATGCAAAAACGAGGTCATGAGCACTAATTAGCATGTCATCATCCACCATTAAAACAGCTGAAAAGAAAACACATGAAACCATTTGAATCCAACAGCTCAGAAACAAAACTCAACAATTTTCCAAAAAAAAGCTCTCCTCTATAGCAATCATTTAACTGAAAAAAAAAATGGGCAATAGAGGCAGGGCCCAATTAGCACCTGTATTCCTCAGGAGAGCTGCCAGTAGATGCTAATTGAGTCATAATTAATTTTTTGTAATGGCACAAGAACAAACACGATCATTTAGTAAACTAAGGAAATGACAAATAACAAATAACTTTAAGAGAACTTTTGTCTCATGAAATGTCCCTAAAATCAAAAAGTGCTATCTGGCGGGGTTGACAGTAGTGACAAAAAAAGCTAAACACAGCAAAATAGGATTTATGTATTTGTGGATATAGAATAATATACCTGCAGAGTAAATTTTATTTTTCTCCCCATACTATCAGTTTTTATGATAGTATTATGTGGTTCTTTCCCTAACCCTGAAAAGTTTCTAGGCATCAGGGAAATGAGTCCTTATTCTTTGCAAAGCACTCCCCAATGAGTCCATTCACCGCCCTTAATGACAACTCAAACAGGTAAGAAGGCTGAAAACCCAAGCACTGCTCTATTTGTGGCACAGAGAACACAGATACTCCTTACCTTTGGTTTCCAGTTCCGGGAAGGTTTGGAGTCTATTTCTCATTCTGTTCACAGTCTGTACTTTGAAAATCACAGGGACAGGATGAGGCCCAAGGGCATTCCACAAGTCCTCTGGCACCTTCTCCCCAAGGTTGTTCCAAACAACAATCACTTTGTGCAGATGAGGCACTGCCTGGTAATGATTTAACAGCCTCAGCAACAGATCTGTTCTGTTGTATGTCTGCATGATAAGAGTAAAGGAATCCAGGGCCGACTGGCTCTGGGGTTTTGCTTCTCTGCGGGAAGTGGGCATTTTGTCATCTTTTATGTTAGGAAGCAAGGTAGTCAAAGCACCTGCTACCAGGAGTAACACAAGGATGATGATGGAAGAGAACCGGAGCAATCGAATTCCCATCACCCTCCCAGGAAGTTTGCAGATGTGGTAACACCTGGAATGGAAATTGAAATGAAAAGGAAAGGTATCCATCTTAGTAACTGCTAGATTTAATTTAATTTTTTTTTGTAGCCGAGAGGGAGATCTATTCAGATGATTCCAGCTTAAAACAACAACTCCTTGAAATTGTAGAAAAAGTTGGTGATAGGATTTTTTTCCTCTTGGAGCATTTCAGACTGGTTGCTTGCTCAGCCCAAACTCACCAAGCAGTTATTAATTCTTCCCTTCACTGGGACTGGAATTGAATTAGTCTAAGAAAGATAAACTTGCAATTTATTGCAGGCAGATCTTAGACTCCGCAGAAAGGAAAAATGAGGCATCCTTTTGCTACTGTTGCTACTATTAGTTTGCCTCAATTTGTTGCTAAAAATTCTCAGCACTTTATATGTGTGATACAATCTAATTTACTATTGGGGATTCTATTCACCTCACTTCAGTTAAAGTTATTTTATTTTTAAATCTCTTCATCTGCTCACTCCTTAAAAGATGACGATTTTCTCTAAATTTTGTTAAAATCAAAACCTTTCTATCCCTATCCCATCTTATACCATAGTACTACACTGGTGTTTCTTTCTGGTCAGAGTTTTTGCAATTATCTTTGTCATAGCTTCTTTATTTTACTTCTATTACTCTGTATTGATTTGTCTGTGTACATGTTGAATCTTTCCCTCCCCCTAGAACGTTAGTTTTTGAAGGCAAAGACTATTTCATTTTTGTCTTGGTATTATTACTGGGGCTAGCACTGGCCCTTACTATATAGTGGGAACTTGGTCAATACTATAAAAATTGAATTTCTACCAAGGTTCTCCAAGTTATCCAGTCACTCCTCCATGTCATGTGTAAATTGAGTACCAAATGCAATACTATAAAATACTTACAAGTAGAAAGTATACATTGGGATATACTTGATAGACACAATTCCCATATTTCAATAGAAGAGCTGTAAGTACTCCCTTCAATAGTATAGATTATCATAAAACCCTCTAATCCTCTATGACTTTAATCCACAACTTCCCATGGATCCTCCATTACTGGTCCATCCAATGTGCTAGAGCTGTTATCATTTTGGACATTATACAGATAATGATGCAACACTTGGGCCATTATTTCTCCTATTTCCTACCAACTCTTTTCCAATCATACATTTTTTCTGAGAAAACTTCCCTTTTCCAGTCACACATCCCTTTGATATCTTTAACAAAACTTCTGGTGCCCAAGTCACTGTAGAAATATGCTGCCCTACTGTGCCCATCTCTCTCTCTCTGTCTCTCTCTCCCTCTCTCTCTCTCTCTTTGGAATCACT
Organism: Gymnobelideus leadbeateri; assembly: GCA_011680675.1. Taxonomy (NCBI): domain Eukaryota; kingdom Metazoa; phylum Chordata; class Mammalia; order Diprotodontia; family Petauridae; genus Gymnobelideus; species Gymnobelideus leadbeateri. The sequence continues at coordinate 11,618 of WOXC01000378.1, forward strand.
TGCACTTTTTATTCTCTGGGGTTTGTAATGCTCTATGTTTCATAGCCCAACAGTATCAATACAAGAATGATGATGTAAAAATTTTGTTTTTATATGATGGAGCAACTTTAATGTTGAAAGCATTACACAATTTCTTAAATGGGATCCATCCTACTCTTTTTCCTCTTCAACTAAAGTCCAGTTCCCTGTCCATCTATGTATGTCCATATGAAGGTGAGTATAATGAAATTAGCAAAGAAGGTTGAAGCTAGGATGTAAAAGCCTTTAAACACCAAACAGATTAGTTTGTATTTGATCTATCGGCAAGAGGGTGCCATTCAAGTATATTGAATATGGGAGTGATGTGGGAGGCTCTAGACCTGATGTGAAGTAGTACTTCCTCTCCACTGTGGTAAGACCTCAAGGTGAGATTCTCCCTTTATAGTGGACACTTACCCCAGTAGCAGATTCCCAGCAAAGGTCACCTCTTGTGGTCTCCCGGGTCCTCTGTCTACATCACAAAGGGGTATGGGGGATGACCTATTATCTAAGATATCCCCCTCTTCCCAATGAGTCCCTTTCCCCCAAAATTGGTTTTTAAGAATTGACTAGAAGACATCTTTTATGCTCATTGCATTGGGCACATTTCATTATATTTGATCCAGATGCCAGAATTGCTAGTTGCTGATTACAATTAAGTCTCCCCAAATTTATTTCATATTATTCTTGGTATATGGAAAAAACACCATCCCCTGCCTGTTTAGGAACATTTTACTGACTGAAACAACAGTTTTCTGTGTATAACACAGCCTCTTAACTTGGGGGTCTGCGAAGTTTTAAAAATAATTTGATAACTGTATTTTAACATAATTGGTTTCCTTTTTAAGCCTATATATTTATTTTATGCATTTATAAACATAATTCTAACAAGGGGTTCATAAGCTTCACCAGATTGTTATAGGAATTCATCACATACACAAACAAAAGGTTAAGAACCTCTAGTCTTAATATTTTAATTAGAGATAAAAGAGGGGTCTTTGTGAACCAAAGAATCTCAAAATTTCAGTGTAGAGAGGGACCTCATTGACCAGCTGGTCAAACCCATACTTGAAAAAGAATCATGTTACAGTGGGAAGAGTACTGGCACTGAAATCAGAGGATTTCGGTTTAAATACTATCTCTGTCATCTACTTCCTGTGAGACCTTGGGCAAACTACTCCATCCCCCCAGGTCTCAGTTTCCTCATCTGTGAAATGGGGGGTGGGGGTTGGAACAGATGACCTGTGAGCTCCCTCACTTCTCTTGATATATATTCCTGTGATCCCAGGAATATACCAACTATGGGTTATCCAGCCTCCATATGCTTGAAGAAACTCACTACTTCCCACAGGCAGACCATTCCATTACTGGACAGTTCTACTCATTAAAAAGTTGTTCCTTACACCAAACTTAAATTGGTTTCCTTGCAACTTCTCCCCACTGTTTTTAGGTCTACCCTGGAGGGAAAAAACAGAACAAATCTATTTCTTCTTTCACATGACAGTCTTTCAAATAGCTGAAGACAGTTATCATTGTTTATTCTATCCCAGCTTCTCACAGTCTTCTCCTCTCTGACCTCAATATTCCCATTTCCTTCAATCAGTTCTTATATGGCAAAAAAAAAAAAAAAAGATTGTTGGGGAAGGAGGCGTGCAATTTAATTAAGTGAAGCAAAGAAAAACTTCTGCTTTCCCCTTAGTCACAATTCCCATAGAAAGAATTAGCATTAGTCAAGATGCCATTTTTTTCACCCCAAAGTCAAGTATTATACAAGCAATATGCCTGCAAATTAATCTTCCCAGTTAAAGGTTACCTTTTCTGACCTTCTAAGCTTTTTTTTTACTTGAATCAAATGATTTCGTTCTTCTTTTTTTTCCCCCAATTCTAGCCTTCTCAATCGGGGCCACAAATAATATACCAATTAAATGCTTCATGGAGTAACCTTGGCTGAATGATGATTAGTTTTCAAGGGCGGCTCAGCTGAGACTTCAGAATAAAACACTCACCTTTTACACACCTTCTTCTGCCTCAGCCCTTTTACTTGTGTTTTTTATGAAAACAATATATGTTGTTAATGTTCCTAATCAAGAGAGAAACTGCTGCCAGGATTGAAGGCCTTGAAAAATTCCTTATAATGTAGAAACAAAAGTCCCCTATAACATATATTTTAGCTCTGAACAAAAGTCTGGGTCTAGGCTTTCCCAGCAGAGAATTATTCCTGATAATTCCTCCACAAAACATCCTGATTAGGATCTTTATGTCTATTCTTGGCAGCAGAGGAGGAAATAATGGATTGTACAACTTGTATGGAGAAACTACCCTTTTTTGAAGCAGAAATTGAAAAACTGCCCATTGGCATTTCTGGTCAAGAAAAACAATAAAAGCTACTTGATATTTAATTTTAATATTTCAATAGTCTATTATAAACATCTTTAAAAAAAAACCCAAACCTGACCCATCGACACATAATACCTTCACACTGCCTGCTTCACCCTTCTCAGGAACAAGCTTTTCTACCCCCTGACAGAAGTTCCCAGATCTAGATAACTTTTTTTTTCTTTTTGGAGGGCAAATAGGGTTAAGTAACTTGCCTAAGGTCACACGGCTAGGTTTTTGTTTTCCTGTGCATTAAGCATCTGAAGTCGGATCCGAAAGGTTCTTGACCTGGGATTCCTGAATTTTTTTTAATGTTTTGATAACTGTATTTAAATATAATTGGTTTCCTTTGTAATCCCATTGTATATTCCTAGTGCTATGCCCATGGAAATTGCTTTATCTATTTTGTATTTTATTTTCTCTATACACTCTAGTTTCCTCCCAATAGAATGTAAATTCCTTGAGGGCAGGGACTTATTTCTGTTTTTCTGTCTTAGTTCAGCACAGTAACTGTTACACAATGAGTATTTTAACAAATGCCAGTTGAATGGAATAGAATTTCACAACACAGCTTCTCACCAAATTCAGTTTTCCCAGTAGCACTGTGCTCAATAAAGTCCTTGCTTTGTATAGCTTTTCTATAATTAGCCACTGAATTTGCAGACTAAAAAGTTTTTAATTTTTGCTAGCACCATATTATTGAATACTTTGGTGGATCCATAATCCATAATGTGGGGTGGGCATTACTTCCCATCAGTGTATCTCACCCCCCAATACCTCTTTTTGTGTGATTATTATCCATTTTTTCCCACAAAGAATCTACTCATGGTGCTAGAGACAGCCTCATGGTAATTTTAATATTTTGTGAATACCAGTTAAACCCTCAGGCTAGCCATCTCTTCTCCCTCACTATTGCTTCACAACTGGCCTACCTCTCTATCTTATCCTTGATATCTTTTAGGCCCACGGGTCAAATTTTGCAGCCCATTTATAAGAACTATACACATCTCCACTGGATTCTAAGATGGTGTTTTCCCATGATTCACAGCTACAGAGCATCACTGGGAAACTCTTGCTATTAAGAAGATGGGCTTTGGCAGAAGTGAGTAGTCAGGGAGTACTGAAAACTTGGTGTACTTTCCCAAAACACATTTCAGCCTGATATTCTCCTCCTATATAATCCAAATTATTGGCCATCTGTAGTGCCTATGAAAAATATGTGCGTATCTATGTTTACATGTATATGTCTGTACAGACAAACATACACATAACATAGATGAAATAATTCTAGGGGATGCATAATAATTTGGGCATTGCATTTAATTTCTCTGCTGTGTGACTAGAAATGATTGTATATCTCATATTCATTTTTCTACTCTGTGTTTTTCTAAATATAAATTATTCATATGTAATAGGAACTGGACCTGTGATTTCATTGATTTAGAGACTTTCCACATGAAGAAACATACTCTATTAATACATGTTGGAACCTTCTGAACAACTTAAAGTTTCAGAGAGTTGTCCAGAGTACTATGGGGTTAAATAACTTTTCCAAGGTCACACAATTAATGTGGGTCAGAGTCAGAATATGAACCCAACTCTCCCTGCCTCTAAGGACAGTTCTTTACCTACTACACCACTAGAATTGATATAGCCTTTTAAGATTTGCAAAGCTCTTCACATTAGTACCTCATTTGGTTCTTATAACAAGCCTGTGATTTAGGTATTATTGCTATCTCCGTTTTAGAGATGAAGAAACTGAGGCTGATATAGGTTAAGGGACTTGCCCAGGGTCACACAGCCAGTAAATGTCTGGGGCAGGATTCAAACTCACCTTGTTGCTTTTAAATCAAAGATTCTTAAATTTTTTATGTGTCATGGAGCTCTTTGGCTATCTGGGGAAGCCTATGATCCCCTTATGCAAATGTTTGTAAATGCATAATATACAATATAATACTGGTGCTAGCAAATGGAAAGGATCAGGGCAAGTTTCCTATAGGTGGTGGTAACTGAGAAGTAAAGGAAGATGGAGATTCTATGGGCCTGAGGTGAGGAAGAAGTACATTCCAGGCATGGGAGATAGTGCAAAGGCGTGGAGATGGGAGATGGAATATTGCTTACAAAGGTGAGACTGGAATATGCATGAAATGAATGAGTGCATGAAAGTGAATCATCTATAATACTGCTGAAAAGGCAGGCTGGAGTCAGATTGTGAAAGTCTTTCAAAGGCAAATAGAGGACAGTATATATTATTCTAGAGGGAAGAGAGAACCTTTGGAATTTCTTGAGTAGGAGAGCAACCTAGCCAGACCTGTAATTGAAGAGTATTGATTGGCTAGCAGTAAGGAGGATGGATTGGATTGAAGAGGAGATAGAAGACCATTTGGGAAGTAATTACCATGATCCAGACAAGATGTGATGAAGGTCTAAAAGAGGGTAATGGTCGTGTAAGAGAAAGGGGGATACATACAACATACACATTAAAAGAAGAATCTATAGGATATGGCAGCTGATTGGACATGAGGGGCATGGGAGAATAAAGAACTGATGAGACCTCAGGTTGTGAACCTGGATGACTGGGAAGCTGGCAGTATTCTTTCAATGTAAATAGGGAAATTAGGAAGAGGAAAGGGCACTAGGAAAAAGGGCATGAGTTCTGTTTTGGACGTGTCAAGTTTGAGATGGCTAGCAGACATATAGTTGGAGAAGTCCATTTGGCAACATCTAAATAGAGAAAAGGGCCTAGGCCAGACCCCCAGAGAACATTCAGTCATAGTACAAGGGAAAAGGACAGTCATACAGGAAACAGGTAGAACTAAGAGAGCAGTATCAAAAAATCTCGAGAGGGAAGACTACCCAGGAGGAGTGGGGTGGTCAATGGCATCATATGCTGCAGAGAAGTCAATAATAAAGAGAAAAAAAAGATTTGATAACGGATTGTTGGTGACCTTGAAGAAAGTATTTTCAGTTGAGAAATTATACTTCCATTAGACAAAGCGACAATACAGCTTACAGAGTGGATCCATGACTGTTAAGCACAACCTGAGAGTTATCTAGATTTTGCAATGTATCATGCTAGCCTTCTGATCTTTGGAGAAAGAAAAATCCTGTCACTGCCTTTGTGGCTTTAAGTTTGGATCTGAAGGCATAAGAATGGACATACCTGATATGCCCTGCCTCTTATCTGGACAATATTGATTGAGAAAGAACCAAAACCTGGTACATAAATGCAGCAATCTCTTGTTAGGCACTGCCTTCCTCCCTACCTATCAATCTCTATGTTCTTAATTTTCATTCATAGTCTACCGTCTCTCTTATTTTTTCTTTACTGGCATTTTCTTCCACCCACAAGTCATTTAATATACTAAACATAATGATAAAAAGCACAGTAAAATAAATAGCACTCAGAGGAAAATGGATTCTCTCCTTAAAACAGGGGAATGTACATATTCATTGGACATATCATAGTGGGAATTCCTTTCCAAATAGAAGTTCGATTAGATCATGGGTTAGTAACCTGTTTAATTCACATTAAATAAATGTGAATTAAAAATATATATGTACATATATATATATATATATATATATAGAGAGAGAGAGAGAGAGAGAGAGAGAGAGAGAGAGAGAGAGAGAAAGAGAGAGAGAGAGAGAGAGAGAGAGAGAGAGAGAGAGAGAGAGAGATAACTGTATTACAACATAACTGTTTTCCTTTGGAATCTGATATATTTTAATTTTTGCACTTTAAAAACTTTATTTTGAGAAATAAAGTTCAGAAGCTTCTCAAGAATTCCAAAGAGAGGGCGGTTAGGTGGCACAGTGAAGAGAGCACCGGCCCTGGAGTCAGAAGGACCTGAATTCAAATCAGGCCTCTGACACTAAACATACACAAAACTAGCTGTGTGACCTTGGGCAAGTCACTTAACCCTAATTATCCTGCCTTCCCCCTTCCATAAAGCAAAAACCAAAACAAACAAACAAAAAAAGAATTCCAAAGAGGTCCAGGATACAAAGAAGTTTAGGAACCGCAGGCTAAAATGATTACTGAGATTTTTTTTCCAACTTTTAGTTTTGTATTTTTGTGAGGCCAATCATTTGGGAAAAAAAAGACAATTTTCATGATTTATTTTTGATTTATGTTGTCACTGCCTTAGAATATATGATCCCAGGGGAAAGGAGCACATGTATCCTTTTGAGTTTATTTTCGTATACTGCTTACCCAGTACTTTGTTCATTCTAATGCTTAATAAGTCTTATTTGATAATTATGATGATTCATAGTATTCAGGTAACTTCTGGAATATCGAGCTGCAATAAAAGCAATAAAAATATTAACCATGACTCCCAAACTAGACTTCATTTTCTCTTCTTTAATGATTCACTCATACTCAATGTGTGGCTTAGATAGATTTTGCAGGTATGATAAAAAGAAAACTATTAACTTACAATGACATTGAAGTACCATCATTGCTTAGGTATGTCAGTGTTTTTTGAATGGCTGTGGATTGAAGTAATGTGTGGGGGCCTGGTATTAGGGATCAATTAGTACTCCCTGAAATGGGGATGGGTGGAAGAAAGATTAGAAATAGTATGTACTTTTCCACTTTTGCAAATCTCCTCAACTTACAGGCCTTTTAATAGGACACATAAAACTTAGTATCTCCAAAGAAATAATTTTCGGTCTAACTATCTTACCAACATAAGCTCTACAAGAAGACTAATACATGTCACAGGAATGAGGATGATGGTGATGATGACAGCATTGATATAATGCTTTAAGGTTTAGAAAGCACTTTACAAAATTATCTCATTTGATTGTCACAACATCCCTAGAAAGTACAAATGAGGAAACTGAGGCAAATAGCTGTGATTGGTCACACAGCTAGGATCTAAACTCAGGCCCTCCAGGTCCAGCACTTTATCCCCAAAGCTACCTAACTGCCTAATATTGCAGATGTAGCTAGGAAAGACAGAAATGAGTTTCAATAGATAACAAATACACCAGAACACAGTGTATTCAGCTGCTAACAGATGAGATACAAAAGGAAATGGGAACTCAATGTCATATAAAGAAAGGCAATCATTTTAATGCTGATGTCTGTATTACTACAGATGGTGACAGAATGATTACTATTCTGCTATTTCACCAAAGGCTTTGTATCATATTGTCCAGATATAGTTGTCTCCTCCAAAGAATGAATGAATCACAAAAACACTTTCAGGTTTGCGAAAGTACTGTCCTCAGAATGACCCTTTCAGGTACGCAGTACAGAAATGGCACTGTCACAAGGCCTGATTCTTAAAAGTCCAGCATGAAGCCCACTTATTCCAATGTAGAATATCGAAATTTGGTTTTATAACCTGAGCTTTCTTGCTAGGAGGCTGAAATGTGAACCCAGCAAAGGGAGAATCAGAGGAGAGCCAGAAAGCTGGTGTAACTGGAGAAGGTTTTCTCATAACAGAATTTCAGAGCTTTAGCTATTTCCCTCCCCCTCAGCACTGTGTCATCTGCAGACTTGCTAAGTGTGCCATTACCCATGCTGTTATCCAAATCACAGATTAAGAAGTTCCATAGTAGAGATCCCTGGGGGCCCCACTGTAACTTTGCTCCCAAACAGAACCATTATGGCTCCTCTTTCGATCTGGCCATTTCTGAAGCCATATCATTTCATAGAACCCACATCTCTCTTTTTCATAAAAGCAGTATGAGAAATTTGGTTTCACTGCAATCTGGTTTTACTATATCTGTAGTATTCTCCAATTTGTCAGTTTCATAGACTTTGTGAAAAAAGCCAGGGTAGCAAAAAGCAAATGCATTTTAAATTCTGACACTGGATCTGCAAAAAGGATACTTGGGTTTGAGTTCTGATTCTGCTACTTAGGAGCTGTGCTGGGGAAGTTATTTAACTTCTCTGCATCCCAGGTTTCTCATCTGAGAAATAATGGGGAACAATAATAAAGCTCGCACTGTCTATATTCCAGGCTGGTTGTGAGAGATATCACGTGATCTCTGGAGGCTGAAATTCTACACCTGTAATTTGTGATCATTGTTTCCTTTGCAATGGGAATAGAACATACTCTGGAAAAAGGGATTCCTGGATAAGAATGTAACAAATTGCCAACAAACCAGGATGTCAAGAGAAGACCAGAATAAACTTAAAACCAACTTTAATGCAAACCAAGGCTCGACTTGAGACCAGAGAGTACCCAAAGGGTTTTCTCTAGAGAAACAAGCTAGTTCATTGTTCCAATAGAGAAAAAGTTCCCCAATGTCAGATTTCAGGGGGAGCATGAACTTGGATAGGAAAATCTGTATTTTTATTATTTTGTAGATGTTGTTCAGTTGATTCAGTCATGTCCAACTCTTTGTGACCCCACATTTGGGGTTTTCTTGGCAAAAATACTGGGATGGTTTGACATTTCCTTTTCCAGTTCGTTTTACAGATGATGAAATTGAGGCAAACAGGTTTAAGTGACTTGCCCAGGATCACACAATATCTAAGGACTGATTTGAACCCAGGAAGATGAGCCTTCCTGATTGCAGACCCAGCATTTCACCCACTGCACCACCTAACTGCCCTATTTAATGAATCATTAAATACCCGGAGAACAGTCCTCTAGCCAGCAGCACCCTATCCAGAGCCACTGTCAGCCTGCCCACAGACGCTGAGACTTCACCTAGTTTGCTTACTTTTTCATAATCATATATCAAAATATAATTTAGCCCAAATATTTGTAGTACGCTCTTATCCCTCTTTAACAATCTGAGTGAGTCATGAGCACGCCTCTGAATTATTCAAAACCAGGTCCCTTTTTAAAAAAATCCAATCTGTGATTTCATGTGGGAATTACTGATAAAAAAAAATGCCCTCTACCTATGCAGATGGCATCTGCCTGGAGTACACAGGGGTTTACTGACTTGCCCAGAGACACACCATCAGTATTTATCAGAGGCAAATATAGTATACCTGACTTCAAGGCTGATTCTTTCGCCACCAGGACATGCTGGTTCTTATGTTTTCTATAGATATTGTTAATAATAAATAAATAACACAGCAGAGACAGGGAAATAGCAGACCTAAAACAGGCAAACAAGAAAACCTAAGATGACAGAGCCTTTCGGCTATTTGTCCACGGCATAGATGATCTCAGGAGTATAGCTATGACTGTTCCTTCACTGATGTGGCTCAATTGTTAAAATGGCTGAAGTGACTGGTCCACCTGAATACAGACTACTTAGGAGTTATGAAGAAATAGCCTTTGCGACAGTGACAATGACCACTTGGGAACTTCTATCACTTTTTCCAAGCTGTGTAGGCTCCAAGGGCCTAACACTGTCCTCTTTCACCTCTGTTTCTGGGAAGAGAATAACTAACTGCTAAAAATGCAGGGAGGCTGATCAATTCAACATGGTACAGTGAAAGGAGCATATTTAGTGTTGGAAGACTAGAGCTGGAACCTCACATCCATTACTTACAACCTACATCCCCTTGGGCAAGTCATATAGCCTCTGTAGGCGACCTCATCTCAAAAATGAGGACACTGAACTATTACCTTTATGGTAACTTCCAATCAAATATGTAAGCCTTCATTTTTTTTCTCAGTATAACTTTTGCTTGTGGAATTGCATGAATCTTGAGAAAGTGCCCTTCTCCTGCTCACCTCTATCCCCAATAGCAGGAACAGAACCCAACATTAACATAAAGTTCCAAATCAAGAAACAGGGTGGGGAAATGAGAAATACAACAACACAAAAGAACCTGATTATCAAAATCTACTATGGTGACAGGGAAGATCAAGACACAAACTCAGAAAAGGACAATGAAGTCAAAACAGCCATAAGTAAAGCCTTAAGGAAAAATGTGATTTGGACCCAAACCGAACAAGAATTACTGGAAGAGTTTAAAAAAAGATTTTAAAAACCAAATACAAATGGTAGAAGAAAAATTAGACAAAGAAAGAAAATTCTAAAAGGAAAATGAACAATTTGGTAAAAGAAGCACACCAAAAAATACTAACAAAAATAATACCTAAAAAAGGAGAACTGGTCAAAGGAAAAAAAGGTGCAAAAAAAAAATAATTCCTTAAAAAAATAGCATGGGGCAAATGGGAGTTAATGACTTCATAAGACATTAAGAAATAATAAAACAAAGTCAAAAGAATAAAAAATAAATGAAAATCTGAAATATTTTATCAGAAAAACAACTGACCTAGAAAACAGATCAAGGAGAGAAATTTAAGAATAATTGGATTACCTGAAAACTATGATCAAAGAATGAGCCTAAACACCATATTTCAAGAACTTTTCAAGGAAAACTTCTCAGATATCTTCAAACCAGAGGATATAAAATAAAAAAATAGAAACAGAAAATAAAATAGAAATTGAAAGAATCCACCAATCACCAACTAAAAAAAGATCCCAAAATGAAAACTCCCAAGAATATTATAGTTAAATTTCTGAGCTCCCAGGTCAAAAAGAAAATATTTCAAGCAGTCAGAAAGAAATCATTCAGATATCATGAAGCCACAGTCAGAAACATACAAGATTTAGCAGCTAACACATTAAAGGAGTGGAGGGTTTGGAATATGAGATTCTAGAAGGCAAAAGAGCTGGGATAAAACCAAGAATAACCTATTCAGCAAAACAGTATAATCCTTCAAGGAAAAAAATGGATATTTAATAAAATAGATGACTTTCAAGCATTCCTGATAAAAAGAACAGTTGAACAGAAAATTTGGCTTTGAAATATAAGAAACAAGAAAGTAAATGTGAAAGAGAAATCATAAGACTTTATCATTATTAAAGTAAGAAGGATTCTACATAGAAAGAGGATGTAGGAATGAGTCAACTACGTTGGAATGATGTAAAAAAAAGTGAATAGGTTAGAGAGATGCCCTGGGAGAAGGGGGAAGAGAGAGAAAGTAAGGGGAGAAGTATCTCATATTAAAGAGGCACACATGTAAGAGATTCTACAATATAGGGGAGAGGGAGGAGAAATGGAAAGAGCAATGCTTGAACTTCACCCACATCTAAATTGATTCAAAGTGGGAAAATATATATAGAAACTCAATTGGTAATAGAAATCTATGTTACTCAATAGGGAAGTAGGAAGGGAAGAGAATATGATGGTATATTTAGAGAACTCTAGAGAATCAACTAAAAAACTAGTTGAAACACTCAACAACTCGAGCAAAGTTAAAGGATATTATATAAACCCACACAAATCATCAGAATTTCTATATACAACTAACAAAACAGCAGGACAAGATAGAAAGAATTCCACTTAAAATAATGACATGGAATATAAAACACTTGGTATTTTATACCTGCCGAGACTAATCCAGACATTGTATGATTACAAAACACTTTTCACACAAAGACAACTAAACAAATGGAGAAATATTCATTGTTCATGGGTAAGCCAAGTCAATATTAATAAAAATGAGAATTCTACCCAAGTTAATTTACTTATTTAGTGCCATACCAATCAAACTACCAAAGATTTATTTTATAGAGTTAGAAAAAATAATAAAATTCACCTGGAAGAACAAAAAGTCAAAAATACCAAGGGAATCAATGAAAAAAATTTGATGGAAGGTGGCTTAGTAGTTCCAAATTTTAAACTATATTTCAGGTCAGTAATCAATAAAACAAACTGGTACTGGCTAAGAAATAGAGGAGTGGATCAGTGGAATAGATTAGGTACACAATACACAGTAGTAAATGACCATAGTAATCTAGTGTTTGTTAAATCCAAAGATCCAAGTTTTGGGGATATGAACTCACCATTTGACAAAAATTGCTAGGAAAATTGGAAAGCAGTTTGGCAGAAACTAGGCATAGACCACCATCTCATACTGTATAATACAATAATGTTGAAATGGATATATGATTTAGACCAACTGTGAAAGATTTAGCTATTTTGATAAAGACAATTCCAAAGGAACCATGACAAAAAATACTATCTGCCTCCAGAGGAAGAATTGATGGAATCCTGAATGCACTGAAGCATACATTTTTTGGCTGTCTTTTATTGTTTTATTTTGTTTGTTTTCTTTTGCAACATGGCTAACATGGAAATGTTTTGCATGATTTTATATGTATAGATATCAAATTACTTGTATTCTCAAGGAGGGAGGAAGGATAAACAGGAGGGAGAGAATTTGGAACTCAAAATTTAAAAAAATGATGGTCAAAATATTTTCACACGTAATTGGGAAATATTTAATAAAATAAAAATAATTCTAAAAATAATCCGCTATAAAGGAGAGAGAATAAGACTTATCTATTTCATAGGGTGGTTATGAAAATCAGCTCTGACCCTATATCAATCAATTAACAAGCTTTTTATTTCATTTCGATTGGATGCCATGTGCTAGTGATATAAAGACAAAAGTCCTTGAGGAGTGAGTGTATAATAGAGTCCAACACATACTTATACATGTATACACAAAATAAATACAAGACCATTTTGGGAGGAAGGCACTAACCTATGGGGGGATCAGGAAAGGCTTCAGACAAAGGGTAGGGCTTGACCAGAGCCTTGAAGGAAACTTTAAAGGATTCTGAGGCAAAGGTGAGGAGGTAACACATTCCGGGGAGGGGGGACAGCCAATGCAAAGGCACAAAGACAGGAGAGTAAGTGTTTCTCAAAAGGAAAACGAAGAAGGCAAGACTGGAGTAAGATTATGTGGGGCTAACAGGGAATCATTGGAAATTATTTAGTAGGGTAGTTAAATGGTCAGTATTGAGCTTCCCACATGTAAAGGCAACACTAATAATAACAAGAGAAACAATAACAATTGCATTTATGTAGGTAGGTGGTACAGTAGATAGAGTGTTGGAGTTAGGAAGAGTCATCTTTTGTGAGTTCAAATCTGGCGTCAGATACTCACTAGCTGTGTGACCCTAGGCAAGTCACTTAACCGTCAATTTCCTCATCTATAAAATAATTTGGAGAAGAAAATGGCAAACCACTCTAGGATCACTGACAAGAATACCCCAAATAGGGTCAAAAAGAGTTGGGTATGATTGAAATGACTGAACAATAACAAAAATATACCTTGGGCAAATTGCTTAACTTCTCTAATTGGTTTCTTCATTAGTAAAATGGGTATAATCGTAACCGTACTATTTCAAATCATTCTAGTGAGGTAGAGTGGTAGAGAGATAGACCAACAAACAGGTAATAGATAGTTAGATAGACAGGAAGATAAACAGGCAGACAGAGATAGCAGTGCTTTGACCTGTCTACTACATGTTACCTACTCTGTCCTCTATGAATCTGTCCCTGATTCCCTAAGTAACATCTCTGTCCAATGGCCCAAAGCACTACCACCACTACCTCCCCTCAGGTTCCAATGGAGACAGTTCTGGAACCTGACTTCAAGATCCCTAGAAACAGAATCACACAATCTTTCCAAGTGATTTTCCTGAAGCCCATGCCTGATGCTGTCATTCCCCCACTCAACAAACTTTAATGGCTCACTACTAATTCCAGGAGCAAATATTATTTCATTATAATCCATCTTTTTAAAAATGTCTATTCTTTTTACAAGTTTAATGAAGTATACAATAATTAGTATTGTAGTCTATTATAAAAATTTACAAATAACATTGAGGTGCATGCAAAGAAACTTTTTATTGAAATAAATATATGGTAACAAAAAGAAAAAGTTTAGTGTGCTCTAGGATGTGGAAAAAAGACCCTGGTTTCATGGAATGAACATTTCATTTAGAATCAAAGGACCTCAGTGTGAATTCCAACTTGGTTATGCTTCCTATCAGCCCTAAAGCAAGTCACTCAACTTCTCTGGCTTCAGTTTCCTCTCTGCAAAAGGAAAGGGATAACGTAGATGACCTCTGAGGTTTCTTCTAGCTTCTCTAAATCTATGATCCAATGAATGCTTAGATCAGATAAACTGGTATTTGCCAGTTATATTCCTTCGTAGTAATCGTTCTATGGTATACTGGGGTCTTACTCCAGGGAGGTCAGTATCATGGGGTCTCTGGTTCACTCCTCTGTAGATCTAGTAATGGTCTCTCTCCTACCCCCCAACCTGGTCCTCACCCTTGAATAATCCGAGGAAATATAGGACTGTTTGACTGAGGCACCCAAACTGATAGTTACACAGCTACATGGATAGTATGGGATATGAAGGAGAAAAGCAAAACAAAGCTGGAATGGGAGATTAGGGCCAGAACAAGTCCAAGAATAAACATTTTGTATCGATAATGGGAGAGAGAGCAGAGCAGCGCTAAGATATCTGGGTAGGGGACTGGCATTCATTCACTTATTTAATGAATATTTACTGAGCAGCTTGCAATATTGATTAGGTAGGGCACTGTTTTGGATGTTCAGGGATACAAAGTTCAGAGGTATTCTAGGAAGATTACTCTTTTGGCAGTGTGTAAAATTCATTGGAAAAGGTTGTGGTAGGTTGAGGAGACTGAGGGACTAATTAAGAGATTCTGGTTCAACAGAGAGATAATGAGAGCCTAACTCTAATTCACAGATGCGGAAGCTAAGGCCCAGTGTGAATAAGTGATTTCCCCAGAGTCACACAAGCAGTGAAAAGTCAGAGCCACAATTCATGACTCCTGAGCTTGTGTCTGGGCTAATACTACTGGCGACAGCTTTCTCACAACCTTAATGCTTTGTTTTAAATTGATTATTTGAGACATGATTTATACTTTATGTATACATTTATCTTGTCTTATTCTACAAGAATGATTATGTTTCATGGAATCAGACCTGGAAAGAGCCTTAAGGAATATTCAATCCAAGCCCTGGACTCTGAAGAGACATTTTATTTTCAAGAAATAAAAAAAAAATACTTTTGTCTAGAAGAACTCCAGAGAAGTAATTTCCCAAATAAAAGTGCTGGGACGTACCTCATCATGGCAAGTATTTCTGACTTCTTCTTCCTGTCTTCTATGATGGAGAATCAAACTTGTCCTTGTACTCTTAAGGGAATGAAAATATTTTATTTATCTTTAGTTCAGTCAGCAAGGAAAAGGAAAAAACAATGTTGCTTAGACCTTTCCCCAGAGGCTAAGTATTTATTTTTAGGAATTGGTTATGCATTAGAATTATCTGTTTTGTTTCCAAGGTTTAAACTTACCTTGCAATGAAGTGGACTCATAATGATAAAAGTACTAACTCATATTTATCATGGAACTTAACCCTACAAGATAGGCACTGCTGATATTATGATCCCTAGTTTTCAAATGTAGATGTAAATAGAAGCTCAGAGGTAACAACATCTCCAGAGTCAAATAACTAATAACATACCCATAGGAAGTTTTTCATAGGAATCCTAAGCTAGGTGACCGAGAACAAAATAAAAGACCAGGGGTCAGAAAGACATGAATTCAAATCCTGTTTCTGACATATGCAGACTGTTACCTTGGGTAAGTCACTCACTCTCTCAGCCTGTTTCCTCAATGGTGAAATGGGAATAATACTAGTATCTACCTCCTAAAGGTTGTTGTGAGGACCAAAGGAGATAACATACATACAGTGCTTTTCATGCTTTTAAGTTCTATATAAACGTTGGCTACTTTTTATTATTACCACTCTTCCTGAAAAGATAAAAGAAAAACCTTTTGGGAAATGCAGAAGAGGAAAGAACTTATTTTATGAGTATAACCCTTTGAAATATGGACACATGGGGCTTGATTTGGAATTAGAAGAACTGGGTTTAAATCTTAGTTCTTTCACTTATTAGATGTGTGACTTTGGGCATGTCAATTAAATTCTCTGGGCCTCAGTTCTGTTAAATATCTATGTCCATTAACCTTCCAAGGGGAATTTATCTAATTTGTTTATCTCCCTTACACCTAAGGAATCAGGGCTCTAGATCTAAAGGATCCCACACCTACTGTTTTGTTGTGTTTCTAGACAGTTTAACATTGTTGCAAACAACTGTGGGTAGACCAGATATTGTTAACCTGAAGAAAGTAATGTGTAGGAGAAATTTCTTCACCACAGGAAACCATGTTTTATTCAGAACTACAGAAATGCTTATACTGCTTGCCATTATTAATCATCTGTTAACATTTTATCTTTCTCAAAACATCCCAACAATCTGTTCCCCAGCCTTCTCCCATCAGTTGTTAAGATTTGGTGATTCCACTCTGTATAATTATCCTATCTTATCTACTTTTCATACCTCCATTAATCTCCCAATTTTATATACTTCCACTAAGATCTTCGATTTTTTTTTCTTTCAAAGCTTATAAAATTATTAAGGCCACATAGTTGGATGAGAAGCTATTCCACAGTATTCTTTCTGTACTGAAAAGTTATCTCCCTTATAGCCATAAGTAATAAAGCTATGCCTTAATTAAGCTGGAAATTACTGTGCTTTGGGTTAATTCTTCAATGAAGTCTTAGCATAGTACATATAACACACAGCAAGCATTCAATAAACGTTGGCTTAATGAATGTTGTGTGCATGTGAACTGTTTTACCTAACAGCTATGTAGAAGCTTAATCTGCATTTTGTTATCCATCAAAGGACTATTAGTCTACCAAAATGAAGTAGATATAAAAACAGCAGGATTTAAAAACAGCTGCATCTAAAGCAGGCTTGCAGACAAATGTCAACGCTGAGTAGCATCTGATGGTAGGCAACAATGTTCATGTTTCCTGCTGGCAAACAGCTTTTTATTTCCAAAGAGATGACACTGTGGCTGCCTCTGCTAATGTCCCTCTGCTAGAAGGCTCTTAGTCTTGCCCCAGTGGGTCTGTGAAGCCATTCTTTCCCCCTCCCCTCTTCCTCTACACTGTCCTACTCAGTATGCTTAGTCTAGTGCAGTTAATCAAAAAGAGATTGGCCAATCTGTGCTTTAAAATCTCCTGACAGAAATCTATATGTAGAAATTTAGCTCTTAACACAATAAATGGCACATAGTAGGTGATAAATGAATGCTTGTTGATATGAATAGCAATAATCTGAATTCTTGTTAACCTAAATGTTACTTGTTAAAATACAGAAATCAAAATTTTTTTCTGTAATATATTAGACACATTTCCTAAGAAGTTGAGGGTATAAAAGCAGTTAAGTACTCTGACCTAGATAAGCAGTCAAGAATTCGAATCCATATGCTTGAAGACTCAGGTTCTGGATCTATGATGTCAGTAGAGCAATAAAGATAATAAGTCTTTTTGACACACATAAAATACCCTCCAAGATAAGGATCACTGAAGGGGAAATAAGAAAGGCCCAGGGGGTGACAAGAAATATTTGATTGGTACTTCTTTTGGTAGCTAGTCTGAAAATATAACTTGTAAACAAAGTATCATTTTGATTAGAGACTGGTTTCGTGTCCTTTAAATAAATATGCAATACACACATATAATAACTGTTACTTGAATTAGAAAGTAATGATGGAAAAAGAAGCATTTTCCCATTACAGAAGTCTTTCTCTGCGTAAGATCCAAGATAGAAAGATGCAAACTTAGCATTGCTTTGGTATCCAAGAAGACTCATGAAAAAATATGACAGAAATTAAGCTTTAATTCCTTTAGCTTGTTTCAAATCTGGAATGCAGGTTTTTCCTTAAGCCTACCCTTAGTTAGGGCTAGGGTATTCCGGGAAATATAGCTAAAATACGGAGAATTTTACACTCAATGTCTGATTGGACAAACAGGGAAATGAAATGCACCTGACCTTGGTAAGATCATGAAAAAATAGTTGTTTATATTTTAAAATTTCTACACATTTTGTAACACACGCTCACAACATATTGCCATGAAAGGTTCAGAGAAGCCCAGCTTATTTAAAATATTTGTCTCACTTGCACAGTGTAGTCCCCACCTAGGACTATTTTTCTAGAGCACGCAGCAGACTAGAATAGTCGTTTTACTAGGCTTCGTTAACAATCCGAATTCGGATATTTAAAACACTTTTACCCTTTTAAATAAAAAAAAATGAAAGTAAAAGAAGGTGGAGTAAAGTATTATTTTCAATACTTCGTTCCAGGAACCTCATTTCCTCTTCAATGCAGTTACCTTTAACGGAAGCATTTGAATTTTTTAACACCAAGTAGGAGCATTTTTTTTATTCCTTTAAAGCAAGAACAAGCTACTCTTCTTCACCCCCTCCCCTCATGAATTCCATAAACAAGAGAGAAATACACATGCTCATTACAGAATATTTCAACGGGAGAGCGTTGTTGCCTTCTTACCTACAGAGAGTGTAGAGGATTGCAGTGCGGGTTAGCCACTTTATTTTCCTAGAGAAACGCGGTTATCAGAAAAGGGAGTGAAGCTCCTGCTTCTGCCTTGATCGAATTTGCTCATTTTGGCAAGATTAAACAGCGCGCAGAAATAATGTCTTCTAGTCTGGATTAATATGCGGAGGGTGTAGTGGGGCAAAGCACCGCCCCGCAACGTGAGCTAGTCTTAAAGGAAACAGTGGCAATCTCTTCCCTTTTCTACGAGTACCATTTCCTGTTAGGGGAGCCAGAAGTACCCAAAAAGCTCTGTTTTGTAGTTTTCAGCTCACCCCAAAAGCTTATCCTTCCATTACGCTTCTGTGAAGTTAATTCTTACCCAAGGAAACAACTTTTAAGAATTCACAGGGTTTACCCCCTGACCTGGCTATGTGCCTTTTTTTTTTCCTGTGAAGAGGCCACTATGACTGTTTCTAACCAGTAGTCAATACTCCCTAGAAGGTTTCAATTAGCTGAAGGAGACAATGGTGCATACAGATTTGGGCTACTGTAACGGTATCCGGGCGATTTACTTTGCTTTTGTAATCCACATCCACATCTGATTTTACAGATAGATTATGATGGTCCCCCAAAGGCAGACGTTCCTCAAACAAAAAATCCTTAATACAGCGCTGCTGGCAGAATTGTGCAGATGGTGATTGTTTTCTATCAATGGGGCCATCGTCTTTTAGAGCCTCAGCTTCAATCAACAAATACAAAAAGGATGACCCAGAAGCATGTATGTGTGCATATGTATGGTTATGCACTTGATTTATTCATTCAGCAAGCGTTTTATTAAGCGCCCACTGTTTACAAGGCACCCTGGCAGGTGTTGAGGAGATAAAGACAGAAAAGGAAAACAGACACAAACACCCCCAAACCCCTCCTCCAAATTCTCCTGCCCTAAAGGATGAGACTTTCTATGGGGGAAGACAGTGATTTCTTGTTTAACTAAGTACAAGATAATTTGAGGAGAGAGCCTTAGTAATTATGGAGAGGAAAGCTTTCCCTTTGGAGATGGCAACTAATTTTAGCTTTGGAAGGGTGCATTCCAGGAAAGAGGAACAGCACGGGTAAATAAAGGCATGGTTCCGGGCAGCTAGGTTGCGCAGTGAATAGAGCTCCAGCCCTGGAATCTAGAGGACCTGAGTTTAAATGCAATCTCGGATACTTGACATATTAACTAGATGCTGTGTGACCTTGTGCAAGCCACAACCCCAACTGCCTCGTCTTCTTTCCTCCAAAAAAAGAAAGAAAGAAAGAAAGAAAGAAAGAAAGAAAGAAAGAAAGAAAGGAAGAAAGAAAGGAAGGAAGGAAGAAAAAGAAAGAGAGAAAGAAAGAAAGAAAGGCATGGCTGGTGTTTGGGGAACAATAGGTGAGTTTGTCTGGAACAGAGAGTGCATAGAATGTGAGAAGATGAAGAAAGGCGGAAGTCTTTCTTTTCTCAGAGTAGACATTAGCCCCTAATTTCTACCGGAGTGAGGATTGGGGCAGGGGGGAGGGGGTTAGAGGTTGGGAAAGAAGAGCAATTTCCTGTTGACCAAATTCTGAACGTTAAAATAATCCATTCAGTGAACCGAACCAAAAGTATTAAATCACCTCAGTGCAGCTACCTGGTGGGGGTGTGCTAGACACTGAGATGAGGGTTAAAAAAACAAAACAAAACGTGTCACCCAATTAATCTATGACTCGCATATTGTGAGTATGTTGCTAGAGAGAGAACCAGTGCAAGACTGTCTGAATGCCTAGAATATTTAAATAGATAAAAGGAGAAAGGGAGGAGAATGGAGCAAGGAAATGAAGGATAGGAGTATCCAGAAATCCACCAGTTTAATGATAAAGGTCATCCAACTATTGTAATGGAGCTGGTCTTCCTGTAGTTATTATCTCTGAGGAGCAAGTCTCAGGCTGGCAAAAGGGCAATAATGAAAATTGGGTGAAGGGCAGGCCACTGGTTGAGGATGTATGGGATATCATCCATGGAAGATGACCTGAAGGGAACCAGGGATAAGAACTTTGATAAACATTCCTAAGAGGGAAGGAGAGAGAGATGAGGGTAAGCATGGTCTAATGGAGTTAAAAAAGAGTTCTACATTTGAATACAGAGGACCTGAGTGTAAGACCCATGCCTGACACTTTGCAAACTTTGGGCCTCCATAAAAATGCAATTATTGTTGTTACCAGTGGGATCTTTGGACATGCCACTTAACCTCTTCTGGCCTTAGTTTCCTCATTGTAAGATGTA
This sequence comes from Gymnobelideus leadbeateri, assembly GCA_011680675.1. Lineage (NCBI taxonomy): Eukaryota > Metazoa > Chordata > Mammalia > Diprotodontia > Petauridae > Gymnobelideus > Gymnobelideus leadbeateri. The sequence goes on from WOXC01000378.1 coordinate 32,475, forward strand.
TGTGCAACCCGTTTTCTCCGTTAGAATGTAAGCACCTTGAGGGTAGGGATTATTTCCCTTTTGCTTTTTGATTGATGAAAGGTTTGGAGTTGATTGCCTCTAAATCTTTGATTTCCATTTCCAAATCTTGTGGGTGATGGACCTCCGTTTCAAATAAAGATATGTAAAGTGCTTTAAGAGGGACTAGGTAAATGTTAGCTATTATTTTCTCATCTGTAGAACGCAAGAATTGGACCAGATGATCTCCAGAAAGTCAAATGAAACTATATATGAAAAGTTTTGTAAACTTTTTAGTGCTGAGGTGGCTAGGTGGCGCAGTGAGTAGAGCATCGGCCCTGGAGTCAGAAGGACCTGAGTTCGGATCTGGCCTCAGACACTTAACGCACACACAAATAAAAAAAAAAAACCTAGCCCTGTAACCTTGGGCAAGTTACTTAACCCCAAACAAAACCAAACCAAACCTTAAAGTGCTATCTAAATGCTAGCTATCATCATCATCATCTCCAATTCGAAATCCGGCCAATTCAGTGAGCTCCATATGGATGGGGGGGGGGGCAACACATATTTCATTTCACGAAGCCAATCTTAACCAACTAGTAACTCAACATCCACCCCCTCTACCCCAAGGCAGTTTGCGACTGCATTACCTGCATTGGGGCTTTGGGTGACAGTGGCTAACATGCAGAGCTCCAATACAGCCTCTGACACTAGTCTTGGTTAGCCTGCTTCCTCGTCTGAAAAATGGAAAAATTATAATATATACCTCCCGAGGTTTTGGGGAGGAAAAATGATATAATAATGTTTGTAAAGTGCTTTGTAAAACCTTAAAGCGCTACAGTAATGTTGGCCATCAGCATCATTATTATTTAATCTTCTTGCCTGATCAGGTTAGAATGCATCAGAGTGTATCTCCACCCGGGTCTCTCAAGACTAGATCCACGTCCCTTCCCTACACACATTCCTGCTCCAATCTCTCAATTTAGAATTGAATGAGAGCTTCACCCATTCCAGGACTCAGGAGTAGTCATGCTCTAGCTCAGCCCCAGCCAGGCCCCGCCCCTACGCCAGCCAAAAGCCCCGCCCCCAGAGCAGGCCCCGCCTCCTACAGCGCAGGGCTTGGGCAGCTCCGGCTCCCTCCTCCCCATTTCTCTTTTCCTTTCAGTCCCAGGGCGCAGACGCGCGACGGGCCGGGCCGGAAGTCACCGTGTCCCGGTGTGTGCGTGTGTTAGAGGGATCGAGGAGGGGTCCCGGCTGGTCTGGGCTGAGGGGTCAGCACAGCTTCCGCCGCCGCCTCAGCAGGGGAGGAGGGGAGCGGGGAGCGGAGAGCGGGCCCGCTGCCCGGGGCGAAGATGCTGCCTCTCTCCATCAAGGATGATGAATACAAACCCCCCAAGCTCAACCTGGTCCGCAAGATCTCGGGCTGGTTCAGGTGAGGGGGGCGGGGGCCGCCGCGGGAGCGGGGAGGGGGCTCGGCTCTCCGTGGTCCCCGGGATCGGCCGGGTCTCCCCGGGCTGCACGGGGCCGTCCTGGAGCCCCCGCCTCCAGCTCCAGCTCCCCTGAGCCGGGCTCTGCTCTGTGTCTGTGCCTCCTCCAGGTCCATCCTCTCCGACAAGACCTCCCGGAACCTGTTCCTGTTCCTGTGTCTGAACCTCTCCTTCGCCTTCGTGGAGCTGCTCTACGGCATCTGGAGCAACTGGTAACCGGCCTCGGCGGGGCTGGGCTGGGCTGGGCTCGGCGGGAGGGGCGGGGCGAGCGCCCACGGTGCCACGTCGCTCTTCATCCCGGCGGCTGCGGCCCGGCTCCGGCCCCTGCCTGCCCCCGTCCCCGCGGCCCTCTTCCCCGGTGCAGCCGCTGCGGGGGTGCGGAGGGCCCCCTCCTCTGCCAGACGGGTGCAGAGTGTCGTCCCTTCCGCCCGTAGCTCTGCCCACTCTCCCTCCCGGGATTGGAGGGGCCTCTCTTTCCCACCCAGGGTGGTGGCAGCCGTGTGTGGGTGGGTGGGGAGGAAGAGGAATGGCGCGTCCTTAGACTTGACCCCACGGGTTTCGAGCTTAGTGAGGGATGCTACTGAGGTTACTCCCTCTGCTTTTAGGAATGAGAGCTTAAAAAGGGTACGTCTGAGAAGCAGATGTCTAGTCTTTTTCTCCTCCTCTTTGCATTGCCCATGTTTTGTGTAGCCAGCCAGGAAGGTTTATTGTGATAGGCTTTCTCCCAGGTGATGGGGGATTAGTTGTGATTTTTGCTTCTTCAGTGTCTTCTGGATCTGGCTAGCGTTCTTAGCTGAGACTCAGCTGAGCTTGTGCTTTTGTGGGGGAAGTTTTGCATCCTTGTAGAAAGTTGTGTCTTCAGTGGAGGAGGAAGGTGCCAACACCCAGGGTCTTTCTCCTTCAGAACAAAGGGGTTGAATCTCCTAAGGTCCTATTGGGTTGTCAAGGGCTAAAGCAGGCTAGGTATCCTTTTAGCAGTTGATCTGTGTGCTTCATTTCCCCATTATTAAATACATTTTGGCTGCTGTCATTGGTCTTTCTTGAAATAGAGAAATTATTGGTGCCAGCTTTTATGAAATGCACAGTTCTTCAGGAAAAAAATGAACCGGGACATGGGACTCTTTCAGTAACTGAAATTAACTTTTTCTTTTAATCTTGAAAAGTCAAAATTTTAACATACTGTATTTTCTAAAAGCCCCTTTCTGCTTGTACTTGACATTTGTCATGACTTGTATTAAAAATCATCATGCTGTAGTTATCATTCATTACAAATGCATTAAGTTTTTTTCTTTTTAATATGTCATACCAGCATATGCTGCATCGGATAATTTTCACAATCTTGTATATACATGTTGGCTGTATTGTAGAAGCTTTTCAATGTACCTTTCGTAATTACATCTGTGCATAAATCTGACTTGAACCTGCTTCCTTAAGGGAATGCCAGATTTGAGCTTGTTGTTCAGTTGTGTCCTACTCTTTATGACCCCATTTAGAGTTTCCAGCAAAGATGCTGGAGTGGTTTGCCATTTCCTTCTCAAGCTCATTTGACAGTTGAAGTACTGAGGCAAATAGGGTGAAGTGACTTGCCTAGGGTCACACAGCTAGGCTGAGGTTAGATTTGAACTCTGGAAGAGGAGTCTTCCTGGCTCCAAGCCCAGCGCCCCAGGGCTCTATCCACTTGGCCATTTAGCTGCATAGAACTTCTCTTTTTCTCTTGATGGTCTCACTGCTGTGGTTTTCCAGTCACCCAGGTTCAGAAGCTTGGAGTCATCCTTGTCTTTTCTTTGTCTCTCAGCCCCCATATCCAGTCAGTTGGCAAGTCTGATTGATCCTACTTCCTCACTTCTCACATCCATTCTCTTCTCCCCCACCATCTCTGCCCTAAATCATATCCTTGTCACCTTCACGTGGACTATTGTTAATACTCTCCTGATTGGCCTTCCTGCTTCTAGTCTTTCCCCTCTCTAATCCAGTCCCCATTTAACAGACTCAGACTTTGGCAATAGCTTTATATTGTCATTAGGATAAACTACAAAATCCTCAGCTTGACATTTAAAGTCCTCAATTTGTTTAGTTTGTTTGTTTGCTTTTTGGAGGGGGGAAGGTAGGGCAATTGGGGTTAAGTGACTTGCCCAAGGTCACATGGCTAGTTTTTTGTGTTAAGTATCTGAGGTCAGATTTGAACTCAGGTTCTCCTGACTCCAGGGCGGTGCTCTATTTAGCTGCCCCAAGTCTTCCTCAATTTTGCACCCATCTATCTTTACATGTTCAGTTTGTACCGTTCCCCTTTCAACATTCATTCCAGTCAAACTGGTCTGCTCCATGTTCCTGGACTGACCACCCATCTCCCATCCCAGCACTGTTGCTTGGTTCCTCCTGACTGGAATGTACTCTGTCTACATCTTTAGTTTATTTCTGGAGTGCCACTTCTACCTAAGGCTTCTCTTATTTCCTAAGTTTCTAGCACTCTCTCAGTCTGTTGAAATTACTTTGTATTATTTTGTGTAGACTTTATACTTACTTCCTATACCTACTTATATCTCCTTTGCTTTCTCACTTCTGTCCCCTCTTATCTCCCCTCCCCCCAAGCTCTTTGAGGGCAAGCTTGTTTTGTTGTCTTTTTATCTCTTGAACATAGTAGGCTTATAACATAGGCTTGTTGAATTGCAGGAGATTCTTATAGTACCCAAGATGCTTTTCTTGGTTATATTGTATTGCTTAATGATTTATTGCTGTGGTGTGGTATAGTGGAAAGAGCACTGGATTTGCAAGTGACTTGAGTTTGACTCCTACCTTTACTATTGTTACCTGTGTGATCCTAGGCCAAGGAACTTGGCCTCTCTGGTCTCAGTGCTTTCAGCTGTAAATGGGATTGGACTAGATCTCTAAGGGCCCTTCTGCTTTTAAATTCCATTACAATATAACTGATGTTTCCTAGATAGTCTGATAAGTTATGGTTATGCAGCTTGAAGACCTCATTGTTATGGTATAGTTTTCTTACAGCATGCATTCTGGCTTTATTCTCCTGCCTTTATAAAATTCTAGAATGTGGTGGATAGAAAGGAATTGGAATCTAGAGACCAGGGTTTGAATCCTTGTCACTGATAACTTATTAATTGTGTGACCCTACCCCAGGCAAATCACTTAACCTCTCTGATCCTCTGTTTCCTTATCTGAAAATTAGGGATAATAATACTTGTACTGTAGTTCTTGTAGCATGGATAAGAGCCGATTTCAGAGGCCAGAAGACTTTAAAGTCTCACCTGTGATTCTTGCTTGGCTGTGTGATGCTGGGGCTAGTCTTTTAAAGGCTCATTGTTCCCAGGCAATTCTCCCAGAGTCCAGTTGCTGAGCACCTGCTGGTTTGCTTTAGGGTAGAACAAAGGCATTTTCCTTACTGGTAGCTACTTATGCCAATAAATTTACAACTCAGGAGAACAAACAAATCCAAAAAAACTACTTGGACTAGCTACCTCACAGAGTACAGTGTGGAAAGAATTTTCAAACTTCGAAGTATTGTGTAGATGTGAGCTGTTACTACTGTTGCAGAAACACAAAACTCCACATAGCAACAGTTTTGTGTAATGGAAAGAATATTAGATTTTGAGCAAAGACAAGACTTGGCTGCTGAAGGGCCTGAAGTACATCCTATAGGAGGATTTGTTGAAGAAACTTGGGGGTGTTTAGCCTAGGGAATAGAAGGGTCAAGGGTAAAATTATTGCTGTCTTAGAGTTTTGAGGAACTGTCACATATTAGAGGGATTAAATTTTGTTCAATTTTACTTCAGAGAACAGAATTAAGGTTCAAAGGGGCCAGTTTAGGCTTGATGTAAATAACAATTTAGTAACAATTATAGCCGTGTAATGAGGTGCTTCCCTCTCTCACCCCCAGTGGAGGTCTTCCAGCAGAGGCAGGGTGTTAACTTATTGGATATGTTGGGAGATTAAGATATGAGTTAAACAAGCAGTGAACCAATCAGTAAACATTGATGGAGCTTCTGTTATGTGCCAGGCACTGTGCCAAGCACTGGGAATGTAAAGTGAGGCAAAGGACAGGCTCTATCCTCAAGGCGCTCACTCTCTAATGAGGGAAACAACCACCAAGTGAAGAAATACAAATTAGCTCTGTACAGGGTACATAGGAAGAGATGCAGAGAGGAAAGCCATTAGAATTAAGAGGAGTCGAAAAGGCTTCCTTTAGAAGGTGGGATTTTAGTTGGGACTTAAAGAATGCCAGTGAGGTCAGTCAGCAGAGATGAGGAAGGAGAACATTGCAGGCATGGGAGACACCCAGAGACAATGTCAGGAGCTGAGAGAGGAGTGTCTTGTTTGGGGAGGAGCAAGGAAACCAGTGTTATTGTAGCCAGCTCTGAAATTCTGTGATTTTAATTTCATTTCTGACACTGACTGTATTACTTTGTACAAGTCATTTAACCTGAACCTTACTTTCCTTGTCTATAAAATGGAATTTTTAATCCTTGCCTCATATACTTTATGGGGTTGTTTTGAGTGTTTCATTGAAATAATGAATGAAAGAAAAGAAAAGCATGTGATAAACAGTGGGGATGAAAACAAGAAAAAGAAAGCCTCTGCCTTTGAGGAGTTCATATTTTAACAGAGGAGAGACAGGGATGACCGAGGAGGAATGTTTTCTCCTTTGAAATCCCATGGTTGGAGATCAAGCCACAGAACATTTGAATGATGTGTCCTTTTCTGGAATGGCAGTGTTGATTTGATTTCTGTTCTGCTAGGGGTGGAAAATGGGGAGGTGACTGGGAATGGCATGGCATGAAGATGTCCAGAGAGCAGCTGTGGACTGATCTGTTCTAGAGAGCTCTCCCCAATCAGGAGAGGAGCTTAAGAGTTTGGTCAGAGCAGAGAAAGCATAAAGATGGATACAAAGCTTTGTAACCACAGAAGCGTAATATTTTGTTGTCATAATGAAGGGCCCATAGAAGCAGTGCTGATTTTCTCTGATAGCAACACACGTTAACGTCTTCCTCTGATTTTTGTTCATAGTCAGGCTATAAGAGAGGGGAAAAAACCAACTTAATTGTGTGATATTGTGGAGTAGAGAAGGAGAAAGGAGGTAAGAGAGGACCTGTGGCTGAACTTGACAGTTTGTTTTTTGCGGTATCATCAAACAGTGATAACGCTTTACCTCCCTTCCCCTCAGACGTTCTAACTACTCCCATTAGAAAAGCTCACCTAAACTTCTAAACTTCTAAACTACTTACATACCTAAACTTCTAAACTACTTACACACACACACACACACACACACACACACACATACACACACACAGCGGTAGAGAAAGGGTGAGGTTAATATGCATGTGATCACTTTCTCCTTTTCCATCTTGGCCTAAAAAGATTATTTTTTTTAATTGTCTAATTCAGTAAGGAAATCTGGGTATTGGTGTAGTTTCATTGCTGTGTAATGTTTACATATTCATTGGTAGAAAATAATGAGTAATACTTTCAGTGATGCAAAATTTATTTAAAGTACATTAAGACGCAGCCTTGATTCTAGTTCAAGCCCTCATCACTTCTTGCTTGGGCTATTCCAATAGCCTTTAATTATTTTCTCTGCCTCAGATTTCTCCCTGTGCCACTTTATCTACTATTCAGCTGCCCAGGTGATTTTCCTAAAGTGTAGTTTTGACCATGCCATCTTCCACACTCACTACATTCCAGTGGTGCCCTGTTATTACCAGGATCAAATATGAAGTCCTTTCTTTGGCATTTAAAGCTCTTTATAATCTGACTGCTCCTGCTTTCCTTATTTTATTACACATAACTTCCCTCCATTCACTTGTTAGTTACAGTGGTCTAATGACTTCCTTAAAATATGATACTCCATCTCTCATCATCATATCTTATCACTGGTTTTCTCTCATGCTTAGAATGTTCTTTTTCTTTATCTCTACCTCATTTCCCTGGTTTTCTTAAAGATTCATTTCAAAATCCAGCTTCTACTGGAGACTCTTCTGGACTTGTTAGCTGCTAATACCTTCTCCTCTGATATTCCTGTCTATACATATGTGTGTGTGTGTGTGTGTATAATATTTTTAGTTATTTACATGTTATCTCTTCTAATGCAAAATTAATTCCTGGTGGCAGAGGATTGTTTTTTAACTTTTCTTTGTACTCCCAGTATTCAGCACAGTACCTGGAGCATAGTGAGTGCTTTAATAAATGCATGTTGATTAATTGTCTGACTAAAAGACATGACTCCCTTAGACATTGTGGACCTAATATAATTTCCTAAAGGTGAGCTGTTTTACTTTATAAATGTTTGCAAAGGTAGGTGGAAGCTAATTGTGTATGACCTTAAATCCTAGGCCAAGAAGTTTGTATTTTTTTCTTGTGTAAGCAGCAAAGGTAGAACCACTGAAGGTTTTTGAACAAGGGAGTGTTTTACCTTCCATACAAGGAAGATTATTTTGTAGCTCTTTGAAGTCAGAGGAAATGATTAAAATTAGGGAGATCAGTTAGGAAGTTATTACAGTAGTTTGGGTGAGAGGTGATGAGAATCTGAATTAGCATGATGGTTTACGTGAATTGAAAGAAGGGAACCAATAGGAGAGATGTTGTGGAGGTATATTAGACGAGAATTGGCAACTGAGTAGATATAGGGAGCTGAGGGAGAGGGAAGAGTTAAGGATGACTCTGATATTATACACTTGGGTAATAAACTTAACAAACAATAATATTCTATTCATTTAATTACTTGTAAATTTTAAATACCCCAGTAAACTTTTTATATAGTTTTCCTACATGCTGAGTTCAAATTTTGAAAATCCTGTCTGTCCAGATTTCTGATTTCCTTCCCAGAACTTTCCATAATTAAATGTTTGTAGAGTGCATTCCCTTTACAGATGTTTTAGCGAACTTTATAAAACAGTGGTTTTGAAGGGAAAAAAATCATTAAACAATAAAGCTATTTCTGTAATATTTAAAATAAGCCTGTTCTATTTCTTTGTCATGATTTATTGAAATATGATTTGGATTGGAAAGTAAAGAACATTAACTATTCTTTTTGCATTATCATTTGTAATATTATTTCTTTCTTTTTAAAAATATTTTAAATTAAATTTTATTTTACTTTCAGTTCCTAAGATTCTCTTTCCCACTTTTCCCTTCCTCACCCATTGAGAAGTCAAGAAAAACAAAACCTGCTACAAATATGTGTACGTGGTGGATAATTAATAGTAACTGAGGAAACAATCTGAGCTATACTATTTGTTAGCAAAGTAGGCACAATAAATGGGTCAGTGGACTCTCTGGTCAGTCCAAAGACCCTGAATATAGAGCAAGACAAATTTTTATGTTTTTGAAATCAATCAAATAAGACAAAAGAAAACAGGTAAAAGGTACAAAATTAGATAATCTGATTTCTAATTGGAGGAGAGTTTGGGGACTTTCCAGGTTGTCAAGGGGAGAGCAAACAGGTATAGTTCTCTGGAATTAGAAAAAAAATTATAAGATCCTAAAAGCCTCTCTATTCTCAGTCAAAAGAACATGGACACAAACAATAATTGATTGACCAGTAGGGGGCCAGTTTTCAGATAAGTCATTGGTTGCTTGAGATTTGTAATTGTGAGAGAACTCATTACATCAGTCTTTCCATCTGACTGCTTTCCTGGTCAGCATAATCTAGGTCCTTAGTTAAGGCTCTTTAAGCAGTAGGTAAAGGTGATCCAGCTTCCCAGCCATACAGAGCTAGGTTCAGACAATACGATAAAGTTTTCTCACTATTCTTGCAATTGAATAAAATTTTTTCACAAGACAGAAATTGGACTAGACCCATAATTGAATAGGAAGATAATTGAGCTAGCTCCAGAATCGAATAACAAGATAGAGTCAGTATGGTTTGTCCAATTCCCACAGTTTCCTCAGTTCCCCCTTTTGATTCATGAGGGACCAGCCAACTCCTCCCATGGTGGATCACTTACCTTTAAGCCAAATTTATAAGGTGTTTCATATATTCATAATTAAAATTATGTAAGTCTGATTACAGATCAAAGTATTTAGAGGGCTTACTTATTATTACCAAGGGAACCAAGGAAACTCAGCAAACATAAACACCATGAAACAAAAGCCCCAAAGAATACAATGGTAATCATCAGTACTAAATAACATTAACCCACTCCCAATGTCCTAATCATCACATTTTGACTTGAGTCATAGATGTCCCATGAAATGTCTTCTCTTGGTCATTGGCAACTCTGAAGGGGGTTCAGCTTCTCCAGTTCTAAATCACTTCTAAAGATTCCTAGGTAATTCTGCTAAAATCTGCTACTAACATGGCTTAATGCAGTGTAGTGTAACTTCTTAAATCTTATTTTCCAATAAGTAGTTCATATGGTGAAAACCAGCTCAAGCCTTATGGAGCTAATCCTATTAACAGTTATGAGAACATCAAATTGGGAACCCATAATTCACCTGAGACTTTAGAGAATTTCAGGTTTTATATACTACTTAACTGTTTTGATCTTTGCCCAAACCTTGTGCCTGATATAAAAACCTTTTTTAAAAAAATACTGTAAAATGAATTCTTCCTTTAAAATTATCAGATACTTTAAAATTGACAATAATTTCACTCCCTTTACAATTTTCCATATGACTTTAGATGTAAAATCTTTAATCCAATTTTAAGAAGTTATTACTATGAATTTCCCTACTAGACATATTTGGAAGTCAGTCATATACATGTATATATAGTTCTTCAAGAAAAGTCTAATCCTATTCCTTTCTCAAAATTTACTATTTCATTTAGTTAGAAAACTTACATTATATTTTTGTCTTATTACTTTGTCTAATTCCTCTTTTAGGAGGATGTCATCTCTGTATTACGGTTTGAACACAGATACAGATTAAAATTGTAAGATTTTTCATACCTGCATATTATTATAGTAACTCTGAGATGTTCCAGTACCAATCTATTTAGTACTGTACTACAAAATTTCTACTGCTTAGCTGCCCTGATTATAGAAATTTACTATGAAAGGAAAAGAAGGGATATAGTTATAACAGTGTCAAGATTTGGCCCCTTAAGTGCATAGACTGACCTGACATATAATAGGGGGAAATTCTCTTCTCTCTGTTTGATTTCAGATACAAGTCATATCTGATAGCCAGTCATGTAGTCACAGGTTATCAAAAGGCAGGCTTGGGATTAACTAGATGTGTACTTTTCCTCTTCAGAAGGGAAATTGCACAATGAAGAAAATCAGTCAAGAGGCTCCAGCCTCAGGCCATGCCAAGGATGACCCTTCAACTTTTCTCAGGGACAGAAATCCACCTGTAGCACTTCTCAGACTGCAATACATGCTTCTTTCTACTTTTGGCTTCAAGATAATTCAGACAACCATTCCTGTAATCAAAACTGAAAACAATAGTAAATTATAGTCCCAAGAGTTTGTACCTTAAAAGGCACAGTTTCACTAACCATAGAATAGAATTTGACTATTATTAATTTTCTCATGTTTCCTAAATAGTTACATTTCATTTATCCTTTACTCTTAAATTAAAACCACATTCTGAGATTTCAAACATAAAGCAGATACCTAATGGTTACCTTAATGTATGAGTTACATCTTTACACCACTCTACATTTTTATAAGTTTTATAAGTGTTAGCCAAAATTTTTCAAATGAAAATTTACTTAGGCATATCGTCACTTATCCTATATCCTAAGCTTTTTTGGTTACTTCATTTTGCATCAGTTCATACAAGTCTTCTGAGGTTTTTCTGAAACCATCCCCTTCATGATTTCTTACAGCAAAATATGTTTTATCAAATTCACATGCTCTAACTTGTTCAACTATATCCCAATTGATATGTAATCCCTTAATTGCCAACTCTTTGTCACCACAAAAAGAGTTGATAGAAAGTTTTAAAATCAAACAACTCATGGGTTCTTTTCCTCTTTCTTGGATCTTTTTGGCATATAGATCTAGTAGCAATATTTCTGGGCAAAGGATATGCACAGTTGAATCACTTTGGGGAGGCATATTTAAAAATTTCTTACCAGAATGACTGGACCAGTTCATAGCTTCACCAACCATATATTAATGTTTCTGTTTTCCCACATCCCTTCCATCATTTGTGATTTTCCTTTTTTTGTTAACTTTGTCAATCTCATAGGTGTGATGTTTTAATGTGCATTTTTCTAATTATTAGTGATTTAGAGTATTTATATGACTATTGATCCTTGGTTTTCTTCCTCTAAAACTGCCCATTCATATCTTTTGACCACTTGATCAATTGGGAAATGGTTCTTATTCTTATAAATTTGACTCAGTTCACTATGTATCTTAGAAAGGAAACCTGGTCAGAGAAACTTTCTTCAAAGATTTCCCTGAATTTCCTGCTTTTCTTCTCATTTTAGCCACACTGATTTTGTTTTGTGCAAAAACATTTTAATTTTATGTAATCAAATCTGTCCATATTACCTCCTCTGAACCTTTGTCTCCTGTTTGGTTACGTATTCTTCCCCTATCTATATATCTGACAGGTAATTTCCTTGTGCTCTGCTTTTCTTATTTCATGTCTAGATCATGTGTCCATCTGGAGCTTGTCTTGATATACATTATGAGATGTTCTATATCTGGTTTCTGCCAGACTTCTTTCTAATTTTTTCATTAGTTTTTATTGAATAGAGCATTCTTGCCTTAATAAGTGGCATCTTTGGATTTATCAAATACTAAACTACTATGCTCATTTGGTTCTCTGTTCTATACCTCATCTGTTACAGTGGTCATCCCTTCTATATCTAACCTAGTACCAAATTGTATTGTTTACAGCTTTGTAGTATAGCTTGAGATATACTGGTAGCCTTCCTTCCTTCCCACTTAATTTTTTTTTCCTTTTTTGGAGGGGGGAAGGCAGGGCAATTGGGGTTAAATGACTTGCTCAAGATCATACAGTTAGTGTTAAGTGTCTGAGGCCAGATTTGAACTCAGGTCTTCCTGACTCCAGGGCTGGTGCTCTATTCACTGTGTCACCTAGCTGCCCCTACCACTTTATTTTTTATTGCTTCCCTTCATATTGTTGAGCTCTTGGTCCTCCAGATTAATTTTAGTATTATTTTTCTGGCTCTATAAAATAATCCTTTGGTAGTTTGATTGGTATGGCACTGAATAAGTAAATTAATTTGGGCACTATTATCATATTTATTATACTGGGTCAGTCTACCCATGAGCAATTTGCATTTCTCCTATTATTTAGATTATTTAGTAATGTACAGAAATACTGATGGTTTGTGTGAGTTTATTTTAAACCCTGCAATGTTGCTGAAGTTGATTGTTTAATTTAGTTTTTTAAATGAATCTATAGGATTTTCTAAGTAAGCAACTTTATCTGCAAAAAGTGATAATTTTGTTTGCTCTTAGCTTATACTCATTCCTTCAATTTCTTTTTCTTATGTTATTGCTATAGCCTAGCATTTCTAGCACAATATTGAATAGTAATGATGATAATGGATATAACATTCTGTTTCAGAAGGAAATTTATCTAATATCCACACCATAACTATAGTAACAGTTTAAATGATGATACAGCATCAGTAATATATAACTTTAGGGATGGTAAGCCATCAAGTCAGTCTTCTTCAAGTGAAGGGGTTTGAAATATGATTTTAAGTAGGAAACCAGGAGAGGGTGATTCTCAAGTTTGATCAGCCGTGTTTGAATAATCTCCAAACTAGGATATCATACTGATAAGTGAAACTCATGTATCACAAGGTAGGAAGAATGCAATGCTATTTTGTTTTGATTGAATGATTGGATCTTTCTTTTTCCCTTCCTCTTCCTTTCCTTCTTTCTTTCTTCTTCCCATTCTCCTCTACTTCTTCCTTCTCTTCTTCCTTTCCTCTCTTCCTCTTACCTTCCCTAATTCTTATATTTATACATCACAGTCATTCCCTATCCTCCTTTCTGACAAAGAAAAACAGTTAAGTAAAATATCTGATACAGGCATGATATCTGACAATATAATAAATGATTGGATTTTTAGGTAGAATCACACTTCAAAGAACATTGGTATTACCATGCGGAATCCAGACTGTTTAAATGTATTCATATTGCTACAACATATGGGAAGTTATTTTAATTGTTTTTGTATCTTTACACAAAACATTTTTTGGATACTATATTTATAAGTTGTAACAAATTGAAGAGACAAGGAGTGTGGTACAAAAGGAATGCTTAAAGCTTCCCTGGATAAAAAGGCAAATAGTGTCACGCTCATTTTTTTTAATATAACCACATGGATGTAGTATAAAAGATTCTTTTTTTTTTTTTTTAGAGCAATTGGGGTTAAGTAACTTGCTCAAGGTTACACGGCTAGTCATTATTTGTGTGTGGGTGCTCATTTTCTGAGGCCGGATTCGATCTCGGGTCATCCCAACTCCGAGGCCGGCGCTCTTACTCACTGCGCCACCTAGCCGCCCCTATAAAAGATTCTTAATGATATTGGAGACATTTTCCAAAATCCTCTGTGTACTGTACTGCAAGAGGCAGTTAGGTGGCTTATTGGATAGAGTACTGGGCCTGGAGTAAGGAATACTCATCTTGATGAGTTCAGATCTCAGTGATCTGTTACATACTAGCTCTGTGACCCTGGGCAAGTCACATTACCTCTTTGCTTCCATTTCCTCATCTGTAAAATGAGTTGTAGAAGGAAATGACAAACCACTTCAATCTCTTTGTGAAACAACCCCAAATAGGGTCATAAAGAGTTGACACCTGAACAACAAAAAATCCCTGTTGCTGATCTGGGGGTAGAAGTTTGTTTTTTCAGGGACAGTATAAAGGAGGCTATTGGTTTATCTGCTTTATAAGGAAAGATATTAAAAGTGTCTGATCCAGTAGTGCAGATTACATTGTGAATCATCTTGTTAAAGGATCGATCCAGTTAATTTTCAGTACTTTCAGATTGATAGTGCCTTTCATATTCTTTGGACATTTATCTTGAAACTTTGGACCTGTTGCTAGGATCACAGAGCTGATTTAGGAAGAAGTATCTTCCAGGTTGTAGGGAGCCTGGCTCTTTGCAGTAGGGAATGTGGAGACTTTTGGTTTTGGGATTTTCTAGATATATTCCTAAGGCACAAGTTGCCAAAAATTTGGCCTGTCCCAGGCACACCAGGATATCTGGTCACTTTATTTCAAGGATTTCTGTAGTCTTTTAAAAGTGATAGACCCAAAACTCCATGGTCCCCTCCTTGTGATGTCAAAATGAGGAGAACTCATGGAAAACTGATGAACCGCTCTTAAATTGTGTAAAGAAAAAGGGAGGAGATGCAAACAAAAGATTTAAGAAGGGGAAAGAGTGAATTTGCTTGTCTCAGTTGGCATTTGATGCAGTGGTGTTTTGGTGGCTACTGATTTGAGTATTAATGAAAATCAGATTTGGTGCCATCTACTGTGTTCCATGTGTTGATTTATGTAAATCAGAATACTTCAGATCTCTGCTGCCGGGGTCCCATCTCTCCTTTGTTGCATATTATTTTTGAAGTTGCTGTTAATTATCCTGAAGAGTATAATTTTATCCAAGCCCCCCAAAATTTTATGTGGAAATTTTTATATGGAAATAGCTTCTTAAGGAAATGGCTGTTATTAAAGGTAGTCTTTGAATCTAAGATTTGGAAGGCTAAGCCATATCTGATTTCCTTCTGTGATGTCTTCAGTGAGCCATCATCTAGGCTCTACTTAAAGACCTGCTTGGAGGGACAGCTTATTACTTTCTGAGGCAGCCCATTCCATTTTTGCTTATCCCTAATTGTGAAGAAATTATTAGTTATTTGTGTGTATCTTATAACTTCCTATTTCTTTTTTAAAGCTCCTTAACAGTAAGGGCTATGTCATTCATTGTTTCTCCTAACTCCTAGAATTTAGTAACTTTGTATTTAGCTGGTTAATAAATTTGGATTCTGTAGTATGATGGTTCTAGGAATTTAGAGTAGTGAGAAATTATGATGACTTGAGGTTAATCATTAAGCATTTATTAAGTACCTATTATGTGCCAGTCACTGTGCTAAAGCACAAGGAATACAAAGAAATGCAAAAAACAACCTGTCCTCTAACAAAACTCACAGTCTCAGTAGGAGAGGCAATATTCAAACAACTGTGTACAAACATGATATATACAGGATAAATTGGGGGCAGTCTCAGGAAAGGCGCTAAGATTAAGGAGGACTGGGAAAGGATTCTTGCAGAAGGTAGGACTTTAGCTGAGACTTGAATAAGTCCAGGGAAGCCAGGAGGCAGAGATGAGGAAGATGAGAGTTCAAGGCATGGGGGACAGCCAGTGAAAATGCCTGGTGAGGACATGGATTGTCATCAGCAAGGAGGCCAGTGTCACTGGATTAATTTAGTATGGGAGAGATGATAGACAGGAATAAGGTATAAGAAGACTATAAAGGTAGAAAGGCAGCAGATTAGGAAGAACTTCAAAAGCCAAATGGAGGATTTTATTTTTGATCCTGGAGGTCATAAATAAGGAGCCATTAGAGTTTATTGAATGGAGGGGGGTGGGGAGATAGGATGTGGTCAGACCTTAACTTTAGGAAAATCATTATGAGCTGAATGGAGGATGGCCTGGAGTGCATAGAGGCTTGAGGCAAGGAGACTAACCAATAGACTTTTGCAGTATTCCAGGCATGAGTTGATAATGGCCCGTACCAGGGTGGTAGCACTGTCAAAAAAGAGAAAAGAATCTCTAGGAGAGATGTTGCAAAAGAAGAACTGATAGGACTTGACCACTGACTGAATAGCAGAAATGAAAGAGAATGAATCCTTAAGGCTCCAAGCCTGGTGACTGGGAGGATGCTGGTACTCTCGACAGTGTCAGTTTTGGAATAGTGAGTTTAAGATGTCTGTAAGATATCCAGTCATGTTTTTTGTAACCACCATCAATAACTTGGTTAATTAATAACTAATCTTTGCTTTACCTTACATCTGTATCTATCACTCAATCTGTGAAAACTGTTAGATCAAACTGTTATTGAAGACACTTCTCTGGGAATAACAACAGTACAGTAGCATGTACCATTATAGTGGGGATATAATCTAACGTTTTTAAAAAATTGTCTATTGCTATTGTTTTTCTTGTGTTGTATGTTTAAAAAACCAAGCAATTCTAAAAATAAATTGTTTGGTTATGTTATTATTTTATCAACTCAACTTGCTTAGTCTTGAAATATGGATTTCATTCAAAAA
Organism: Gymnobelideus leadbeateri; assembly: GCA_011680675.1. Classification (NCBI taxonomy): domain Eukaryota; kingdom Metazoa; phylum Chordata; class Mammalia; order Diprotodontia; family Petauridae; genus Gymnobelideus; species Gymnobelideus leadbeateri. The sequence goes on from WOXC01000378.1 coordinate 49,186, forward strand.
TAGCCACCTTTGCCAGGGTCACGTATGTACCTGAAATAAGCCTAGAGGAGACCTACTTCTGAATGATGACACTTCATGACAGCATATTATAAATATAAAATTACTTGTTTAGCCTTTTCTTCAATTTATTACTCCAAAATTATCCTGATTTAGCACTTTTTTTTTGTTTCTTGAGACATAATTTATCCTAATCACTAAAAAATCATCTAATCCACACACACAAAAGAAATCTTTCCACATAACATAGCTATCTACCTAAGGGGGTTATGTATGATGGAAAGTAAACACTTCTTTCTTCATATATTTCTTTTCTCTTTGTTATTGAATAATCGTTATTTGATTAATATGGTCAAGATTTATAGAATTGAAACTTCAGGTCCTGTTAGAGGAGTAGAGTATGGACTTCAAGCTAGATTTAATTGATTTTGAATAACATCTTTTTTTCTAATTTAATTTATTTTATTTTAAATTTATGGGACAAAACAAGCATTTCTATAACAGTATACTAAACCACAAATCTATTATATACAACTTGTTTTTCCTTTTAAATATATAATAAAGTTATTATGTAAAGTTCTTTGTTTTCCTTTTTTTCTTCCCTCCCTTCTACCCTCCTAGAGATGGCTACCATTAGACATAAATAGGTAAATATACGTAAACTTATTCTCTACATACTTCTATTTATCAATTTTTTCTGGATGCAGATAGCATATTTCTTCACATGTCCTTTATTTTTAATTTATACATTTATAATAGTCAAAATGACTTAATCACTCAGTCGTTCTTAAAATAATATTGCTATTACTATATACACTGTTCTCTTGGTTCTGCTCATTTTGCTCTTCATTATTTCATGCAAGGCTTTCCTTGTTTTACCTAAAGTCATTGAGCTCATCATTTCTTATAGCACAGTAGTTTTCTAGCACCATCATATACCACAACTTGTTCAGCCATTCTCTAATTGATGGGCTTCCCTGCAATTTTCAGTTCTTTGCCACCACAAAGAAAACTGCTATAAACATCCCATTCATATTCAAAGTTAGAATTGCTATTTGTGAATTTCCCTCCATCTTATTTTTACTCACTATTTTTTTTCTCTTTCCCCCCACCTCATCCCTTCTACCTAATACCCCTCTCCCAGTTTTAATCCATATGCCCCTCTAACAGAATCTTCCCCTCTCTGATCCTCTCTCCCATTTCCTTTAAAATAATTTTCGATATGGGAGGGTTTGTGTGTGGTATAAAAATTAGTGAATTGTTTGTGGATTTAGGTTGATATTCTAATTTCTCAATTACGTAATCATTTTATGCTTTTTAAACCTTAAAAACAAATCTGAAAGTTTGGGTTTCTGGGTCATTATGGAGACTTGTATAGTCTTTATTGAAAAATCTTCACATTTTACTCATCCTTAGTGAAATAAAATACATTTTCAAAATGTGTGGTAAGATTTTTCAGTGATTTAAATTTATTATGTGCTATTCATGGTTATCATGAGAGAACCCAATTCTCAGTGAGAATTACTTCCAGAATTCAAATAGGTAAATTTATGCATTATTTTCTAAATTCTGGAGAATTTAATAAATTATGGTTGCAGAGCCCTAGCTGTAGCACCCCCTAGTGACCTGAGAGTTAATGTACCTTGGGACATGCTTAATTTATCCTCCCCTGAGTATAAGTCTCTTTCTGTGACAATTTAATTGAATTAGAATACAGTTAACATTAGTTTATTCTGAGACCAATTATCTATTTTATTGATCACTTAGGCCTTTTGCTTCTTGTTCTTTTGTTCACAATATCATTGTTGTATTTTCACCAAAGGGATGAAAGGTAGGGGAAGAAAAATTTCTCAGTAATATTATTGTTAATATACTATTTTAAAATTTATGGAAAGAGAAATATTACTGTTGTCCAGTCATTTTTTTAGTCGTGTCTGACTGTTCGTGATCCCATTTGGAGTTTTCTTGGCAAAGATGCTGGAGTGGTTTGCCATTTCCTTGTCCAATTCATTTTACATATGAGGAACTGAGGCAAACAAGGTGAAGGGACTTGCCTAGGCTCACACAGCTCATAAATGTCTGAGGCTGGATTTAAATTGACCAAGATGAGTCTTCCTGACTCTAGGCCTGGAGCTCTCTCCACTGTACCACCTAGGAATCCCTAGAGGATTTTTAGAGGAATATTATTTTAGAGGAATATTATTATTCATCATTCTTTTCTTTCACAGAATTTGGACCAGACGATAATAACAGCACCCACTTCCCAGGGTTTTTCTGAAGATCAGAGATAATACTTGTAAAATGCTTAGCACGGTGCTATATAAATGCTTATTCCAATCCCCCTTCTCCCTGTTGGAGTATAGAGAGACTTGAGTCTGGGAGACCAATTAGCAGATTGTTGAAATAGTCTAGGAGAGAGGTGCTGAGGGCCTGATCTAAGGTGGTGGCTGTTTGAGTACAAAGAAGGGTTAGCTGTAAGAGATGTTGTAAAGGCAGAAATGGCAACATTTGACAACTGGTTAGATAAGTGCAGTAAGTAAGAGTAAGAGCTTGAGGCTAATACCTCAGTTATAAACCTGGTAGACTAGAAGAATGATAGTCCTTTGACAGAAATTGGTAAATTTTGGTAGAAAAATTGGATTGGGGGAGAAGAGAAAATGAGTTTTATATTAAACATAATTGAGTTTGAGATGGGCTCTGGGAGACCCAGTTTAACATATCTAATAGGCAGTTGATAGTATGGGTTTGGAGTTTGAGAGAAACTGGGACTGAATTGAGAGATCTGAGTCATGTGCATAGAGATGGTAATTAAGCCCATGGGAGCAAAGGAGGTAATCCAGAAAGAATATTTAGAGAGAAGACAACTCATTATAAAGCCTTGGGATACACCTATAGTTAGGAGAAACGAATGTTGTAAGAGCAGCTTCAGTGTTAGGATGAAATGAGGCATTTGCAAGTCACTGAACATTTAATGTAGGAGGTTTATTTTGCCTAACCCAGAAATAATATTCAAGAAGGACATAGTGGCAGTTAGCTTCTCTGAATGTAGCCCTTCTTATATCCCCTGGAAATGCATATGGTTAGTAAACCATCAGGATATGACACAGCTAGGTGGCACAGTGAATGGAATCAGGAAGACTTGAGTTCAAAGGCAGCCTTAGATATTTACTAATTGTATGACCCTGAATAAGTCACTTAACCTCTCTTTGCCTCAGTTTCCTCAGCTATAAAGTGGGGACAATAACAGCACCTACCAGCGGAAATTGTGAGGATCAAATGAGATAATATTTGTAAAAAGCCCTTAGCACAGCGCCTGGCACAAAGTAGGTCCTATATAAATACTTATTTTCTCCCTCCTTCCCACCATATCAGTGATCGGCATGATGATACAGCAAACCAGACTAGAAAAACAAAAGAGAGAATCTCCAGGCAAAGGGGCTAGTCAGCAGTATCAGATGCTGCAGAAAGGTCAAGGTTGTAGACTGAATGATCAGGCATACTTATAAGTGAGTTGAGATACCAGTGGATTGGGAAAGGAGTGGCTTCCTGATTATAAAACAAGATCCCCAAAGTAGCCTATGCCATGTTGATGTTCCTGGGTATTTATACTAAAAAAAAATACATATGTGATCAGTATGGTAACCTTACTGCAATATAAACATTGCTACACAAAAATGAAAATGGTCTCAATTCAATTTAATCAGCAAGCATTTATTAAGCATCTGCCACCTGCCAGGGCTAGGCACTAGGGATAATAATATAACCGGGGAAAACTGATTTTGTCTCTCAGGGAACGTACATTTTAATGGAAGACACAGCAACTCTTTTTAATAATTTTAAACTATTAGTTATTTAAATTTAAAGCTTAAAACTGTTGTAAGATGGGCGGCTAGGTGGCGCAGTGAGTAGAGTGCGGGCCCTGGAGTCAGAAGGACCTGAGTTCAGATCCGGCCTCAGACAACCCACACAAACAAAAACCTAGTAGTATGACCTTGGGCAAGTTACTTAACCCCAATTGCCCTCCAAAAAGCAAAAAACAACAACAACAAAAACTATTGTAAGGCTCATGGGACACCTGCACACACACACTATATAAAGAAAATGAATAGGAAGAAATGCATAGTATTTTAACTACAAGGCATTTTAGAAGGAAGGAAGGGCACTAGCAGTTGGGGGATATCAGGAAAGACTTCATTTAGAAAGTGGCACGTGAACTATGGCTTGTAGGAAGAGGAAATTTTTGAGGTAGATGTGAGAAGTAAGTACAGTTCAAGAACTGAGGACAGAAAGGAGGATGGATGTTGAGTGTGAAGAGCACAGAGGCCAGTTTGATGGGATCACAGGATATGGGAAGGGCAGTAATGCACAATGAGGTTGGACAGACAGGATGGGTCTAAGTTAATGAAGAGCTTTACTAAACATAGGAGTTTATAGTTTATTGTAGAGAGAATAGGAGAGTAACATGGTCATGTCTGTACTTAAGGAAAATCATTTTAGTAGCATTGTGAAGGAGATTGTTGTTTGTCCTTCATTCTCAGAGGACTATGGCATCAGAGAAGTGATGCCATGACATGCAAGTGAATTGGATTTAAGTGAGTGAGGGCTCTGCAAAGTCACCAGCCTCACCTTTTCCTCCAGAGTCTAGTGGGTCTAGTGACCAGATTTAGATAAGGACTATTGGAAATGTCCCTGGATGTAGTAGGAGACCTTGGCCTTTTTAAGCTAAGGTCTTTAACGGGTCTCAGTTTAACTGAGGCAATGTCTATTCAGTGATTAAGGCTAGGTAAGAAATGAGGCAGAGAATGGCTTCTGTTACCTTTTTTTTTTTTTTTTAAATCAGTCTGACAGGGGAAGACCCTCAGGTTTCTGACCAAAACAGAAACAGTTACTCTATGCATTCACTCTAAGCCATTCAGGGCTTAAACAATGATCAGGGGGATTTTGCCTGGGACCTATTGTTTACCAGTCAGAGCCAGAGTTATTTGACCCTCTAGAGGAATGTCAGAAAGTTGAGCACTTGTAGGTGGTACTGAGATCCAGTGTGTGACATGCTCATATGTAGCTGAGTAGAATACAGGAATAGCTCATAGGGTTTAAGGAGACTTGAGGAGTCAAGGGGTGAGAGAGTTTGAGGATTCATCAGTGTGAGTAAGGTGTTGAACTCCTTGATTCAGCATGTATTTATTATGTTCCTGTTATTATATGCTTTGACACTGAGGAGCCAAGCATTTGGAGAGGAAAACCTGTTTATAGTTGTGTATATAAAATACATATTATCAATAAAAAGGATTTTTTTAGAGAAGAGAGAAGCTTAACCCTCAAGGGAATCACAAAAAGCTTCTTGTTAGAAGTGAGAGCTGAAATGTACTTTGAAAGAATTGTGGGGTTTTTCAGAGCATTCCAGGCATAAGGGAAAGCCCGTACAAAGGAAGGTGGTAGATGGAACGTCATGGGCAGGAACAGTGATTAGGGCAGTTTGGGTGAAACAGGAGTTTATAAGGAATAACATAGAGTGTATCAGGTCAGTCTGGCAAGAGGTTAGAGCCAGATTGTGAACTGATTTAAAGGCCAGGGAGAGCAGTTGGTGTTTTATCCTAGGAACAACAAGAAGCATCTTGAGCAGGGGAGTGGCAGTCAGTGTGGATGATGAAAGATAATCTGGCATTGAAGGGGCATGATACCAGAGGCCTGGAGAGATGTGGTTCAGGGGAGGTGAGGAGGGCCCTGATGTAGGGTAGTAGCAACATAAACAGAGCTAGTGGGAAGGTTCTAAGGGTGGAGGTACAGTCTCCAGGACTTTATAACTGATTGGATATGAAAGGGATGAAGAGAAGAAAGAGTGGAGCATGACTTAGATCGAGGTTTTGAATCTGGGTGACTAGAAGGCTAGTGCCCTTAACACAAATAGGGAGCTATAGAAAGGAGTGGATTTTTTGGGAGGAGGTGAGTTCTGTTTTAGTCATGTTGAGCTTCAAATACCTAGTAGGTGCATGATGTAAAATTGGAGCTCACAAGAAAGGTGACATCTAGATCTGGAGATATGGGAGTCATCTACATAAAACTGAACTTGTGGAAATTTAAGACATCATCAAGGAATACAGAGAGAAGACGACCCAGGACAAACCTGAATTATATCCACACATAAGAGATGACAAATTCTGCAAAGGAAACTGAAGGAATGAGGAACACTTAATGTCAGCAAAATCCAGGGAGTGTAGAGCAGTGGTGTCAGACACATGGCATGTGGCCCACAATATTTGCACGAAGGCCCAACTAGATTAAAATATAAGGAAAATATTAAGCTGAGTCATTATGTGGATATGGGAATCCCTACATATGATGTGGTGACCCTCGTTTCTATTTGAGTTTAATACCACTCATATATAGTATCTAGGAAGAGGGAATGATCAAATCAGAAGATACAGAGAGATTTAGAAAGGTGAAGACTAAGAAAAATCTTTTGGATTTAGCATTTAGAAGGTCATTGGTAACCTTGGAGAGAGAGGCCAGATTGCAAGAGGTTGATGCCCAAGTAACATTAAGTTATTAATTAGTTTAGATATTTCTTGATAACTATGTTTGGAATATTCCCTTTTTTATATGTGAAATTGTGTCCTTTATGTTTCTTTGTTGGCTTTTTAAGAATGGATGTTCCTCATGGATTGTTCCAAGATTGATATCTTTCAGGATAGTTAGGGTGCTAAATATTTGGTTATAATTATGACTTAATGAGTGTGTTTTTTTCTCCCAGTTTAGGTTTGATTTCCGATTCTTTTCATATGTTCTTCGACAGCACTGCTATCTTGGCTGGACTGGCAGCTTCTGTAATTTCAAAATGGAGAGATAATGATGCTTTTTCTTATGGGTAAGAGACATTTATTTCACAAAATCTTAATCGTATATTAAGTGAAAATATAAACATGTGGAGAACATTAACCTTGCATTTAAACTAGTTAAAAAAGCCAAACCTTTTTTTTAAGTGTGAAGAAATTTTTTTGTGACAATGGTGAGATAGCTAGAGCCTTGAATTTGTAGTTAGAGTTTGAGCCTTACCTCAGACTTTAACGTGCTATGTGACCTCATTTACTCTCTCAAGCCTCTGCTTCTCTGTCATATTTAATAAAACGTGGATTAAAATACTTGTACAACCTACCTCGTGGAGTGATTATCAGTAGAGCCGTTTTGCAAAATTTAAATCACATGAAGAAAACTGAGTTTTTGTTTTCTTGTTTGTAGCATGATGAGGGGCATGTAGGTGGTACAGTGGATAGACTGCCGGCCCTGGAGTTAGGAGGACCTGAGTTCAAATGTGGCCTCAGACATGCATTAGCTGTGTGACTCTTGGCAAGTTTTTGCTTCAGTTTCCTCATCTGTAAAATGAGCTGGAGAAGGAAATGGAAAACCATTCCAGTATCTTTGCCAAGAAAATCCTGATTGAACTGAAACAACTCAACAAAAACAACAACAGAATGATGATAATGTAGTTAGAGTCATTGTATTATAGAGAAGATGGAGACTTATGTTCCTGATTAATATATTTTTATACATTTTGTGACCATGATTAATATGCAGACTACTGTAATTTTTTTAAAAAGATGAACTTCATTGTTTTGCTTTGTCCAAGGCACTATGCTAAGTGATCTGGTCTCTAGCCGAACTGTATTCTTTGAGACAAATAGTAACTCTCATTTATGTAATACATTAGAGTTTACAAAATACTATTTAACTTTCCTATGATTCATTCTTTATAATTCATTCATTTATTCTACAAACATATTCTTTTACATTATCATGGATGATGGAGTTACTGTGTGTTTCTATCAAATGCTTTGACATATGTCATGGCTGTAGTTCAAGTCTCTCCTTATAATTAAGTTGTGCAAACATAAAAGATGAAATAAAAAGCGAATTGTTTATATTATTGTGATTAGCACATACGGTAAAACCCACTTTGCTTAAGAATCTGAAGAACTATAAAATTTAAATAATCAAAATATTTTATCTATTGCCATAGTATAATTGATACTCATAATAATTCTGAGCCTCAGATACTGCAAGATCATAAAATGCCTTCTGAATTATTAATAATGATTGAATTTTGTTCAGTATAGTTTTAATGCTATACATTTTTCCTATTTGAAAATCAGCAATCTGTGTATTATATGTTTGGTGATTTGAGTCTCCAGTTCTCCTGTATAAAAGGAGTTTACAGTACCTTTAAATATAACATTTTGGAAAACAACTATAAAGTTTTTCAACATTTTTATTTGTAAATTAAACTGTTCATCAAATGTTTGTGTTGGTGTATATGTATATGATTTTTTTTCCTGTATAAAACACCTTTTATTTGTAGAACCATTATTGATTTCCTTTTGAATCCATGGTCAACGCATGATATTTTCACTGATAGTTTTGGTATGTTTAGTCAATAGAGCAAGTTATAATTATTGATGTTAGCCAACATCTTATATTTGCAATGGGTTTATATGCCATGTTCACTTATGCAGGAGTTGCCTTAATGTAATGATTGCAGTTGTATTTGGGGGGTGAAGTAAAGTTGGTATAAAGAGAGTGATCATAAAAACTGGGGACAGATGATGGGTTGAGCTGACTTATCAGTAAACAGGTAAACATCGCCTGATGGTTTGTCACTGGATAAGTTGAGTCTTTTACCATCCCCATCTTCATTTCTTTCTCTCTCAGAGAAGGGAATAAAAAGGGGAGACTTGGTACAACACTGAAGTACTGCTTGCAGTAGCCGGTGCAGCTGTTATTGGTCATAGGAACATTTTTAGATTTTGGCACCTGTGACAATTAAGCTGAATGCCACACCCCATGGTCAGGCATTAAGCCTGTGAGGAAATTCCAAAATACTTGGGGCTAGGGAGATTCTGGAGAGAATAGCTGGTCAGAGCTACAGTAAAGGAAGTAGAGAAGCACCGAGCAAATTCAGAATTTACTTATTTAATAGTCATGCTCCATTATATTTTAACTTATGAGACTGGATAAAAAGTAGATGTGATAAGCAGCAGAATCATAGACTCTTAAGTCACCTAGCCTCATTTCTACCTAAAGAAGAATTTATTCTCCAGTATTCCTGGCAAGTAGTCTTCTAGCCTTTCCTTTAAAAGCCTTTCCTGAGGGGTAAGGAAGCAGCCCATTTCAGCACTGACTAGTTCTAAATTTTCTTTATATCATACTTAAATTTGCCTCTTTGCAGATTTCATAATACTTTTATTTCTGGTTCTGTGCTCTGGGGGGCAAATAGGACAATTCTAATCCTTCTTTTGCATGATAGCCTTTCAAAAGTACTTTGAAGACAGCTACCATGCCTCTCCCAATATGGCTTTTAACACACTCAGTTCTTTCAACTGAGTCTCATAAGGCATGAGGCCCTTCACTATCCTTATTATCTTTTTCTGTATACTCTGGAGTATTTGATCAATGCCTTAGAACTGAACCTAGTATTCCCAAGGTGGTTTGACCAGGACAGGATATAGAAGTGCTCACATCTTATTTCTGCCTTTCTTAATGGAACCAAAGGGCATGGGGGCTTGTTTTGGGCAACTATTTCACAGTATTAACTTTCAGTCCACTGAAGTCTCCAATTCTTACTGCTGTCTTGCCATTCAAACTCTTGTATTGCATCTTTAGGAAGTTGGTGGTTTTTTTTTTTTATGCTAGTTTTAAGACTTTAAATTTATTCCTAAGAAATATAGTCTTTTTAGACTGGCTCAACATTAGTTTATCAAGACCTTTTTGGATATTGAATCTATTGTCTAATGCATTAGCTCTCCCAGAACTGAATTTGAATTGAAACAAGAGGCTTAACTATTCAGAGTATAATTGTGGTGTATCTGTACTTTCCCTTGTACACATAAATGTGTTTTTTCTATTCTTATTGGAAAGCTTGAAAACCAGTAAGGATCTTATGAAAGAAAATCCATTAGTAAATACATGAATTATACTTTTTGATGTCTTATAAGTAAGAGCTTTTGTAAAAGAAATACATTTTTCATAAATTTTTGTAGTTCATACATACCAGGGAACTAGGGGGATGCAAATATAACCTTATATACTACCCAGCAAGGCTAATCAGAGCAAATCTAATTAAACTAACAATTAGCTGTGGGAACAGAAAATATATTCATGTAGTCACTAGACTTTCTTCCCTTGAAATCCAGTGGGTTCTTAAACAGAGCAACTAGAATGCATTTTGGCTTAGGCTCCTTTGTTTTGTATTGTCATTTTATTTCCTTTAAATGCATTCAGTGATTATATTTAAAACATAAAACCTGTCAATATTACCAAATGTTGGTGTCTTATATGACTATGGACATGCACATTATTTCTTTGTGTAGATCTAAAGAATGTGTTGGAACACACTTCACAGTAGGACAAGACAACTAAGTGATTGAAAATTAAGATATTATGCTCTAGTTGTAATGTTTTGCCTTTTACTTTACTTTAATCAAGAAGTTCTATAAGCCAGAAATTTTTATGTCTCCTAATATGGTTTGGTAGGTAGACTGATTACTTAAGCTTCAGCAGCCTTTGAAAATGTATGAAAGTTAAATTAAAATTGTGTCTAATGACTTTAGCTTAGCAGAATAAACATAAAAGGAAAAATAAGATCTTTCCTTCCCCCAGTACTTTACTTTGATAGGAATCTAAAAGTTTCAAAAATCTATGGAGAAATCACTAGTATTTAACTAAAAATGTTCTAGTTGAAAGCTAGAATTGGTTTAAAAAATGAATGTTTTGAAAAAATCTTTGTTAGGTTGTCTGGCAGTAGTAATGGAAATATAAATGTCAGATTGCTTCTGTAATAATCTTTGAAATTGAATCAATTCTTTTTCTTTAGCCCAAAGTTACAGTTTATGTATCTTAAGTATAGAATGGCAGAAATTGTAAGCAATTCTTTAAAAAATGAAAAGGTATAATTTACTGAAAGCTTTCCCCCTTGACCTTTTTTTTCCCCACCCTTTCTTTTGACCATCTGACACACCTTCTGTCTCTGAATTTATCTCTCCAGTTTAGTGATTGTGAGGCAATTTTAGATTTGCATGTCTGTCTGAGAGTTTTCCAAATTGATTTTCTCTAATAAGTGCTTTCCAATTGTTCCTTAGTACTTTGTGTTTGGTATGGTATTTAACTGTTAATCTTAGTTCTTTTTTAATCAGAATTAACATCACTCCCATGCCCTCCTCCCTACCATTCCTCCATTCACACCAGTTGTACTTATAGATTCTTGGAACATTTTTGAGAGTATGCAACTATGCAGTATAGATTAAAACCTTTGAAAAAATGTGAATTTATTATATGCCTTTGAAGTTAATAATTCAATTGTTTGGTCATTCCCCAGGTATGTTAGAGCGGAAGTTCTGGCTGGTTTTGTAAATGGCCTATTTTTGATCTTCACTGCCTTTTTTATTTTCTCTGAAGGTGTTGAGGTACAGTATAATAGAATCAGTAAATCTTTTTTTTTCTGAAGTGTGACTTTTCATTTCTAGGCATATTGTATTAGAGCTATTTTTTATTCTTTCAGCAATGCAGTAAGCAGTTATTGAAGGATTCTCACTGATACCAATATGTTAAATACTATAAAAAGATCTGTTAGCAGGAGAAGAAAGACACTAACTCTGCATTTGAGAAGTTTGTAATCTACCTTCTCTAATGAGATAGGCCATTATTTGAAACAACTTGAAAACAAAACTTGAAAACAGACAAACAAAAATGCACTATGAACTATGAACAAAAATGAACTGTGTACAAAATATTGAGAAAATAAAAAGTTAATGAGCCAGTTAGTGTGGGGTTAATCAGGAAATACTTCATATACAAAGATTAATCCTGACCCATGATGCAAATGACATAATAGACATGGAGAAAAATAATGTATCAGGAACCCCAAATAAAAGAGCAAATGTTGAGCCAGTTTTAGGATTCATGCAAATAGACATTTTTATGGAGATATTATTATTATCATGATTATTAGTTATAATGATGAAGCTCCTTACCAGATTGCTTCTGGGGAAAGACCTTGAGAAACTCTTAAAGACAATTTACATGCTTTTAGAAGGGTCTAGGAGAGTGCTACCCAGATACAACTCACAGGTTTTGATATTATTTAAGTAATGTGCTTACTATATTTTATATGTGATCTTAACATTTCATGGTGCAATGGAAAGAGTACAGAATTTGGAATCAGAGGAGTAGGGCTGAAGTCCAGCCTCTAATTTACCTCCTGTCCCACTTAATTACCTGTGTCTCACCTTGAGCAAATCGCTTAAACTCAGGGCCTCAGTTTCATTATCTGTAAAATGAAGAGGTTGGGCTAGATCACCTCCAAGGTCCCATCCAACTTTAAATATATGATCCTCATACTACCATATGTCCTGTGATGGCTTATAACCTAATGCAATTTACCAAGCACTTTTAAGTGCCTGCTATGTATGAGACAGTTATAGTAATTGGAATTTGGCTTTTTCTTTTGAAAATAAGAACCACTGAATGCTGTTATTTTAACCTTAATGATTTTTTTGCTTTGTCTTTTAATTTTTTTTATCATTTTATCTAATCTGGTTTTGATTATAATGTTGTCTCTTATGTGTTATGTGTTTTCTAGAGAGCATTAGCACCTCCAGATGTTCACCACGAGAGACTACTACTTGTTTCTGTGCTTGGGTTTGTTGTAAACCTAATAGGAATATTTGCTTTCCAACATGGAGGTCATGGACATTCACATGGCTCTGGTATGATGGTTAGAGCCTTTTTTTCTTTTTTTCTTCATTTCTAGACTGCTTATGAAAATGAATAATTTTAGCAACTTATGTAATGGTTTTTATACAAAGCTAAATATTGGTAAAGACCAAATATTGGACGTAGAGTCATAGGACCTCAGAGGTCAGCTAGTCCAACCCATATCTAAGTAAGAATCCTTGCTACACGTTCCCTCATTTTTTTCCAGTAATAGGGAACTCAACTACCTTAGAGGATGGCCTGTTCTGAAGTTGGATTATTACTTGTTAGGAAAGTTTTCCTTATTTATGTTGACGTTTAATTTATTCAGCTAAGATGTTGTATTTTTATGGCCATGATTAGGTTTGTGGCTTTTTAATTTTTTGGTGAAAGTTACGTTTATTCTACTATTGTGTCAGAAGAGTTTTGAGTAGATTTATTATAGAAAGGATTAGCTGAAATTTTAGGGTCCAACTGTGATGGTAGAGTGGAATAACTAAAAACCAGTATACAGGATTCAGATCTGTCTGAAAGGTACTTTTAACAAAATTATTTCAGTTTGGCACTAAAAAAGGATATCAGATTAACCAATGTTAATATTGCAAGATAGTTTTGAGAAATTTTCTCAAATTTACAGCCTGTGATACTAAGCCCTTTGCCTTAGTTTCCCCTTCTATAAAATGAGGAGCTTGGATTAGTTCATTTGTAAGTACCCACTCTAAATCCTCTGCTTTTATTCCATTAATTTAGGTTTTTCCCAGAGTTGGGTGGTTTATTTGAGTCACTTAAACTTTCTGATCCTCAGTTTCCTCATTGCTTAAATTAGGGTAATACTTGTTGCATCCCCTCATGTGGTTGCTGTGAGGCTCAAATAAGATACCTCTAAACTTTAAAGCACTGTGTAATTGGTAGTTATTAATCACTGGGATGGTTAGTGAGAGGGCTCCCTCTCTCTGAAGTCCTATGAGCAATATAAGAAAGGTATTATTATCCCCATTTTACAGATGAAGAAACTGAGACTCAGACTGACTTGCCCAAGGCTACATAGCTGCTAGATATTAGAAGCAGAATTTTAATTTAGTTCTTACTGACTCCAAGTCCAACCCTTTATCTACTATGTTACTTCTTACACTAAGCCCTTTACTCTTTGGGGGTTTAGTGGAAGGAAGGGTAGTTTTGACAGCTATGCAGTGAGCTCATTGTGTCTTAGGATATAGAGACCCAAGGCAATTGTATATAGCATGGAAGCAGGAATGTTCTGCCTCCTTTATTTTGTTGCAACAGCAATAGTATCTTCCAGCCTAGACTCTTCCTTCATGTGTGCATGCTGATGGGGAAGCTGGTTTTTGTTTTTGTTTTTTGCTTCATTTCTAACTGGAGGAAGTATTATGGCAAGCCATTTATGGTAAATAAGAGGTCTTTATATGCCATATTTCAGGGAGGAAAAAACCTGGTTTCTTTCCAGTTTAGTAAAGCACTATTCAGTCTTGTTCAGTTTCTTCTGCTAAAGGTAGAAAAAAGCTCGGAGTCCAGGGCTGGTGTCTCTAGCGAGGCTCAGAGAGGCTCATTGCCAGACTGGTCTAAGAGTAAATGAATTTGAGTTCTAGGGACCCTAGAACCACAAAGGTAGAAGGGATCTTGGAGGCCATCTAGTCTAGACTTATTAAAAAAGGATTCCCTTTATAACATACCATACCATAGTAATCATCTAGCCTTGGCTTACAACCCTTGGCAAGACGTCTTTTCGTATACTTGAAGATAGCTGTCATTTTAGTCTGTCAGATTACCTTACTCTTTATGCAGTCTCACCAGGGCAGAGTAATCTGGACTGTCAACCTCTATATTCCTAAATGCTCTAGCTCTCTGCCTTAAGCTTAGGTAGCCTAAGGTCACATTTGATTTCTCAATGAATATATTGACTCGACTCTTATCAACCTCTTAGTTCAATAAAACTCTTAGATCATTTTCAGGCAAACTACTGTTCAAGTAGATCTATTTTGTGCTTTGAAAATGGCTTTTTGGAAGCCAGATATAAAATTTTACATTATCCATATTGAGTTTTATCTTAGTAGGTCTGACCCAATGTTCTAGCGTTTCAAAAGAATTTTGAATATTGACTCGGTCATGTAGTGCTTTGTGTCACAAGCTTTGTGTCATCTTACGGATTTGAAGAGTTTATCATCTATGCCTTTTTCTAAGTCATTGATAAAAATGTTAAACAGCACCAATCCCATGGCCCTCCACTGGAGGTTTCCTTCTAAGATGGACATCAAGCTGCAGCTGTCTACTCTTTGGGTCTAACTATTCAATTAGTTCTGAATTGATTTAATTTTACTAGTGTATAACCCACACATTTCCATCCCTATCCCTCTTCCCCAGTAACTTGAGAGCCTTTATCAAATGCTTTGCCAAAATCTAAGTGAGCTATAGCATCTATTTGATTTATCAGGTTTGTATCCCTGACAAGAAAGGATATGAGGTTTGTTCAGAGTGCCCTGTTCTTAAGAAGCTGTACTTGGTCCTTGTGATCAGTGCTTCCTGATTTAAATGTTCACTGCCGTTCCTTCAGTATTATTCATATATTCTAGATTTTAGCTAGAAACCAGTCAAGCTCATCATAGGTCTAAGTTTTCAGTATTCAATAAATAGTAAATCTGTACTAGGCACTATACTAAGCCCTGAGGATGCACATGGAAAATACAAACCCTGACCTCAAGGAGCTTACATTCTAATGAGGGAAGACAGTACACAAAAGGAAGCTGAAAGGTAGGGGTAAGATGGGGTGGGTACGTAGGTTTATGGTAATCCTGAGTAGAAACCAAGTAGGACAACTGATGAGAAACTAGAAAACTAGAAACTAGCTAGAAAAATCTGAACCCTATATAAAGGGTGATGTTAGGAAGACTGTATTGTTTAACATTTCCAGTCAGAGTGGAGGGACCACTGAAGTTGCTAAAGAGGTGATAAGTATCAAAGCTCAGTCACTCTTCATGTTAAAGAGACTTAAGATGATGAGTTTTTAATGGAATGGTGATCTGCATTCACAGAGGGAGGACCTGTACTAACAAAATTATAGATTCTCAGATTATTGGAATATTAATAAGTTAGTTACTTCTTATAAATTAGGCATTTTCAGAAATATATTATTCACTATATTATCCAAAAGTGGTTAATGCATTTCTGAACCTTTTTTACCCTGAAATTGCAGTTTACTTACATATAGAAGGATTTTGTTACTCTTGAGTACTTTCCAAGTTACAAATCATTTTAGCCTTGACCCCCCACCCCAGTAGTCTTCATTCCCAGCATAAATTAATGATTGATAACAGTAAGAAATATAAATGAAAAAGAATAAAGACACTTGATTCTAGTTTGCGCTTTCTTCTTACAGTGTGACTTTGGGCAAGTAACCTGACCCTATTATCTGTAAAAAGAAGAGGTTGTACTAGTTTATCTATAAAGTACCTTCTTGACCAAAATTTTTATTTTACTTTATTTTTGGAAAAGTCTAGAAGTTATCAATTAAGAATATGATGTCACGGGGTGGCTGGGTGGTTCGGTGAGTAGAGCACTGGCCCTGGAGTCAGAAGGACCTGAGTTCAGATTTGACCTCAGACACTTAACACACACAAACAAAAACCTAGCCCTGTGACCTTGGGCAAGTTACTTAACCCCAATTGCCCTCCAAAAAGCAAAAAAAAAAAAAAAAAGAATATGATGTCACTACTATAGCATAAAACAGAAGCAAAATTAAGACAAGTGATGTGCTACGTATTGAAAATATTTTTCCTAGTTTAAGTTCTCTTTAGTGTAACTGAGTCATGGCTCTTTTTCTTTAGGATTTGAACATAGTTGTCCTGATAGTAGTCTTTAAGGAACAATTGGACTTTGCTTTTCTGTGTTTTATTTTTGTTCCCAAGGTTATATTTTAGTTTGTGTTCCCAAGTTGAACTGGGGTCTTTGGTACAGTAAAGCAGTGTACATTGTAAAACAGTACCTCTCCTGTGAATAAATAACTTCAGTGGGAAGAATTAATATATACATATATATGTACATCCATAGGTATATACATCTGTATGTGTGTGTATAGATACACACATACATGTGTGTGCTGCCTAATATTTAATCTTGTATCTTGCGGTGCTGGATTAGTTTTATTTTAATTTCTTTAGCTTTTACTAAGGGTAAGCCTGATATGTTTTTAATGTGCTCTATGTTTAGGGCTTTTTTTGGTAATCTAATAGGAATATTACCAAATATATTTCTATACCTGGTTATTGTAATTCATATATATTTCCAGATATATTCTATAAAGCAGTGCTTTAATTAATGAAACCTCTTGAAATGAAGCTTTTACCAAGGGTAAACTTTATATGTTTTTAATATGCTCTGGGAATGAAGCTACTGTATGAATTCGGAATTTAGCTGATCAGTTTTAGTGTGGTTGAGCTTTAGTCACTTTATTACTTCAACATTTATTATGGTTTTTATTAAGCTTTTTAGTGACTTGTTATTTTATCACCTTTATTTCTGAATAGATCTTCCCCTTTTCTACAACAACCCTAACAACAAAGAATAAAAAAGGAGGGGTGAGAAGGGCAATTCAACAAAATTAAACATCCCATCAAATGAGTCTGATGGTCCTTATAGGTTTCCATACCTACTGTCCTCTGCTTTTGAAAACGAGGGAGGGAAATGCATTGTCTCATTTCCTCTTTGAGAATGAGCTTTTGATCTTTATAATTATATAGTATTCACTTTTGTTTTATTGTTCTTTCCATTTACATTATTATAGTCATTATGTATATTGTTTATCTGTTACTACTTATTTCATTTTCAGTCCATATGAACCTTTCCATGTTTCTCTTCATTTTGATAATTTTTTATGGTGTATTATATTACATTGCATTTATGTACCACAGTTTGTTTAGCCATTCCCGTTTGGAGGCATCTACTTTTTTATTTCCATTACTTTGCTACCACAAGAAGTCTTTCTGTGAGCATTTGGTGTATGAGAACCCTGCCTTTCTTTTTTTTATGGGGAAAAGTTGCTAAAAACATTTTTCCAAGGATTGTTAGTAGCTGAGTAGCTTGAGGCTTTTATCACTGCTGGTTTCTAGGAATTAAATCCCTTCTTGTCCTAACACAGGTCGGCTATGCAAATACTAATTTTAACCTAGCCTTTGCCTAGACCATAGTAAATAAAATGCTGAACTTGGAGTCAGAAAGATCTTTGTTGATTTACTGCCTCAGGCACTCACTAGCTCTCTGACCCTGGCCAAATCACTCCTCTTTTCCCTTTGCCTCAGTTTCCTCATCTGTAAAATGAAGGGGTGGGTCTGTTGGGTTCTAACATCCTTCACAGCTCTAAATCTATGATCCTCAAGATTTCCATATGTATATGTATAAATTTAATATTTTCTGGAACATTTACTGTTACTTTATCTTTTAAAAATATTATTAATTTTAAAAATTCTAATTCTCTCTCCATTATCTAATAACTTGAAATGCATCCACATGTCACCTGTATTATTTCTGTTCCTGGCAATGAAATTTTTGGCAGGCAATGAAATTTTTGGCATCCTTGGGATGCATCAGAGGTATTAACATGTGGAATTTATATTTTAATCCATTTTTATACACTTTTTGCTCTAAACTATATATATATTTTTCTTCTAGGGCATGGACATAGTCATTCCCTCTTTAATGGTGCACTTGATCATGGCCATGGTCATGGAGATCATGGCCATGGCCATAGTCACGAATTGAAACATGATGCACATAGTCATGATCATGGACATGGACACTTTGACTGTCATGGTGAGTACCATATGAGGATCTTCAGAGTGAGGCTCTTAAGTACATGTAAAAGACAAGGATCATTTGTCCCTTCCATGTGGGCTGTCAGTTTTGTTCCCTAGGATTCTCTCACTTGGACTCCACAAAGAAATAAATGTAGCATAAAACACAGGACTTGGTCTGATTTTTCAGGTTGTAGGTAGTGATAAAATAGTGCTAGTTCAATAATAATGGCAGTTATGTATTTAGTAAAATCATAAGATGCATTTTTTTCCATTGCTAATATTTGACACAGACTTTTGAAAATGCAGCAGTGATTTTAAATCTTTAGGAGCATTTTCATATTATTTGTATTGTTAGTCTTTGGCCTAACTAGGTTTTATACATTTACTTATACATTTTGTAGTGTGTTTTGTTACATGAACTCCAAGTTAATATAACAACTTTGTTTGATAAGCAGGTATTTATGTTTGGATTGGCCTCTAAGGTAGAAGGTAGAGAGGGGGTGTGTGTGTGTGTGTGTGTGTGTGTGTGTGTGTGTGTGTGTGTGTGTGTGTGTGTATACCTTTATGGTATTAAAAATATTTTTTTAATTAAAAATTTATTGGGTTGCCATTAAATGTTCGTTTTTTGATATACATTGTAATAACAAAATGTACTTTTAAGATAGGTTTAGTGATTTCATTTCTTTTAGGGGATGTTTGAATCCTAATCCTTTAGCAGTTTTTAAAGAGAGAGTCATAAGTAAGATTCAGAACTGTTCTATGTATACATTTCAAACTGATTTCAGCCTCTTCCCCCATCATAATTTAGCTACTGCTGAAAACCAAATACATGAAAGATGTTTGAGTTAATATTAAATTTGTAGCTTCAACTTAAACTTTTCAGTTTTAGGGTTTTTTGAGGAGGAGGGGAATCTTCATTTCTGGTGGTTCAAAAATTAATACAGTGAAAATGTATATTGGAATAATGGGAAGGCAACTTAATTTGTTTTGAATTTAAATTCTTTTAAAATTATTATTTCGTTACTTCAAAAAATAAGTAATTTAATCAATTCATTATTCTTTACAACAATTCAGTTTGCCACACCTTCGTGATTTAGTACCTTGATCCTTTCTGAATTTAACTGGGCTGGTCTTTAGGTAAAAGTCAGAGTTTGTTGCTGAGACTGTTCTTTAAAACACTCCAGCTTGACTTCATGAGTTTATGGCCTGCTGATGTGGTCTTTTAAGATTTGAAGATCACTTACATACTCCAATGAATTTCTGGAGTAGAATGTTAAGTGAAGGGATTTTTTTAAACCATTGTAATGAACAAAGTTACTTTGAGAGTGGTTTCTACGTCTCTTATCAGTTGTGGCTTTTTGATAATGTACTTTATAATTATCAATATCCTCTTCCTCTTAATATTAAAAATGAACTTTTTTTTTCCTTTTTGGAGGGCAATTGGGGTTAAGTAACTTGCCCAAGGTCACACGGCTAGGGGTGTGTGTGTGTGTGTGTGTGTGTGTGTGTGTGAGAGTGTGTGTGCGTGTGCATTAAGTGTCTGAGGTCGGATCCGAACTCGGGTCCTTCTGACTCCAGGTCCGGCACTCTACTCACTGCGCCACCTAGCCGCCCAGAAATGAACTTTTAACTGGTGTTATTTTAATCTCCTAGATTTTGTTACATAGGGTGTTCCAAAAAGTCTTCAGATAATTTTAGGCTATTAAAGTGAATCTAAGTTAATTAAGCTTAAAACAACTTTTGGGACACCCTATATTTGAAATTTTGCAACAGTTTTGAATCTGCTGGATATACATGTTTTCAAAAATCCCTGCCCCCCCCCCCAAAAAAAAAAATCCCTTGCTATCTGCAGTAACTCATGCTGTTTTTCCTTAGTGCCTTTTGGTAACATTGTATGGAGTCCCATGTAATTTTTTTTCTTGGTCAGGCATTACTTTAGGTGACTTCAATATTATTAAAAGATCTTGAGACTCACCTTTGGATAGAGACTATGCAGGAAATGCACTAGTACTGTTGTCATTGACTGTCTATTGAATTTTAGAGATTAATGCCCTGGTTCATGTTTGTAACTAATTCAAAGGAAAGTGATATATGACTGTCCTTTTTAATCTAGATTTTTAAATTAAAAATATTTGTTCACTAAAGAATAAATCTCTCAGATTTTTTTCTTATGCCATGGAAGAGTTAAAAACTGATATTCCTTGTGAAGTTTATAGATTGTGATAAAAAAAAAAGGGCAGATTGTTTTAGGGGAATAGCTTTCTTTGTGCTTTAGAATGAAAACTAGTTAGTTTCAGCTAGGAATCAGTTTAAATGAAAAAAAAAAAAGAACACCACGTTAACTTGACAGAAATTCTTTACAGATGGTTCATCAATTAAAGGAACAGGACCCAGCAGACAGATCTTACAAGGTAGGAGAAATTTGTACTTGTAGTTTTTCTGTTTTTTTCTCTTAAATTTTTTTATATAGTCGTTAGTAGTCTAGTGTTAACATTTCATAGAAGACTAACAAGATTATTTATATTGAAAAAATTCTAAATTTTTTTGGAAGTAGTTGTAAAATGAGGAGGTTTGGACTCATCTCCCTGAGAGGTCCCTTTTAGTTTTAAAGTTCTATACATTTGTGAGGTATTTGCTTTTTGGAGGGCAATTGGGGTTAAGTGACTTGCCCAAGGTCATACAGCTAATATTTGTGTTAAGTGTCTGAGGCTGGATTTGAGCTTTAGGTCCTTCTGACTTCAGGGCTGGTGCTCTATTCACTGTGCCACCTAGCTACCCCAAGATATTTGCTTTTTTGCTTAGATAATTTGATAAATATGTTTTTGATAGTCACCTATCTTTTCAGTTCAATATTCAAAAGCATTGTTCTTTTCAGATATTTTAAACAACATGGTGATTTGATTAATCTGTACAATTATGATAACATGCTGAAAAGTATGAAGAATAATGTCACATCTGGAGGCAGCTGGATAGCTCACTATATAGAACATTGGACTTTGAGTCAGAAAGATCTGAATTCAGATTCTACCTCTATACTACTTGTGTGATCCCTGACAAGTCACTTAGCCTTTCTCACACTGTTTTCTTGTCTGTGATATAATGGAATAATAATAGCATCTGCATCCTAGGGTTATTACGAAAATCAAATGGTATAACATATGTAAAGTACTTCACATATTTCAAAGTGCTATATATATTATTAATGTTGAAATCATTTTTAATGACAATTAGTATATCTAATTTACACAATTTACAAAATGAAATAAAAGTAAAGACTATAGTATTGAGAGTTGTGTCTTATCCATAGATTATGTATTATTCGGTAATGAGCAAAAAGTTGTATGTACCTTAGGGTCAGACCCCTTCAAAAACACATTATAAAACTGTTTTATAAGTCATAAAAAGTTATGGTTCAAGGCACTTTCCATTTGGGGGCATGTACCAATATATATTTATCTATTCTTCCACCAGACTTCATCCATAGTCATGGTCCCTTACTTCTAAGCTCTTTATCTTTCTACTGATTCCTTCTCCTGACACCAAATCGACCTCCTCCTTCGCTAGTTCTAAATCTCATTTTTGTTGTACTTTATTCTCTCATTATTCTTTCTATCCTTAAAACTCTTGACTTGACTCTCATTTTAAACTATCCTTAGATTTGGCTTCTTATACTGCAGTTTATTTTTGGAACTGTAACATTATTTTAATCCATTGATGCACTATTGTAGAGGTGTATAGAATCAATATAGAACTTTTGCTTAAATACCTTGTAATGATGCATATTTGTTATATACAACCAAATTTACTTTATATTTGCTAATAGTCTATTTTTGTCTTTGTTATTCATCATTTGATTGGAGAGGGCAAGGATTCAACAAATTTAACAAATAGATTATAGCTTTTCTAAATCTAGCATTGCAATTGGTTTGTATTCTCTATGTACACATTAATTGGTGAATAGGTGGAGATAGTCCAGAAGTATAGAACAGTATTCTGGATTACAGGGGTAGCCTGTAATTTGATTTGGGTAATCTACAAGGGTGACAGTTTACACACATACACACACACACATATGTATATATGTATGTATAAATGTATATTATAAGAATTTAATTGCACTTAAGAATAGTTAAAGCATCTTCAATATACTTGTTGACTTTCTAGTTTTTGAGGTAAATTTCACTAAATGAGGTTTGAAATTTTGTATACAAATTGAATGTGATTTTCCCCTGCTCTTCCACCTTCCTAAATGGAGTTTAGAAACTTACAAAGGTTGTATAATTCTGACATATTAATAACAATAGCATTCAAGGTATTGACTAACATTGTCTATCCAGAAGTTTCCCTATCAAAAAATTCTATATTTTTTCCTCCCAGTACCTAGCGACTAGTTTCAGTTCTCAAAATATCCATTAAGATGTATAGTGGTCTAAGAATACACAAATCAATTAAGAGTTTGTGGTTTGGGGGCCCCTAAACCACTGTGGTATGTTTTCTGTGGTTCTCTTCTGTCATTCAAAAGATAATTTTAATCTGATACAGAGATCCTAACCATATTTGTTTGACATCTTTAATTCTTTGCCATCTAAAGTAAGATACATTAGAGAAACTCTAAACTATTTTTCTTTAGATAAATTTGGGATCTCGTATAGCCTTTATTATGTAAGATTTTTCTCTTTAGTGTAAGTAAATAACTCCTTTGAAACAGTCAAATAGAAATCCAGTTCTGAATAAAAAATACATAAATAATTCTTTATGGAAACCCAAAACATGGTTTTCTAAGCCCTGACTGATGATCCGATACTGATTATATCATGTATAGATATTTGGAATAAATTCTATTATTTGGAATAAATTCTACTGGAGCAGAAGAATTTATAGATTTGGGTAGAATTCACTGTTTTTAGGTTTGTCTGATGTTTCTGTCTTTTTACTCAGGTAATTAAATTATTATTTCTGTAATTAAAATTGATTGTAGTTCTTATATAGTTTCTTCTGTTGAACAGTAAAAAAAAAAAAGGAACAAGTATTTGTAAAATGGATATTGTTATTTTATAGTAGTTTCCAAATTAGCTAATGAGGTGATTTGAAAAATTGTTGAAGAGTTGTATAAATCATTTATAAGACCCAGATGAAGTATGTGTAGTAGGCATTATATTTGTTGTGGTGGTAGATGGCATTATGTTTACCATGTTTTTACCAATGTGATGAGCTTATACATATCACATATAAATATTATCTCTTGATATTTATATTATACAGTGAAGTAAAATCTATTTTATATTTAACCTGTTGAAAATCTGATTGCTGTATTGTTTTAAATTTGTTAAAAACGAGTTATTCTAACGGAACTTGTGGTAGAACTATATCTGAACTGTATCTTGGATTTGCTGCAGGTTTTGTGGTCATTTCATTTATTCAATGGCAAATAGAAAGTTTAAATTTTTAAGTTTCTTAAAACAACTCAAACCTTCCTGTATCTTATAAATACAAAATTAAACCCATGTTATGGAACTTGAGTTTGATGGATAACTCAAGTCTGTAAGAAACTCTCATATGATTTATGTAGGACCCTGATTACAAGAAAAGGAAAATTACAAGGTAAAAGTATTTGTTAGTCATTAAGATTTGCTAAATCACCAGCAGAGGGCTCTGTGTACCTATTTTTTCTGGCATTACACTTTTAATATATACTTGACTTTTTTGGGCTTAAAGCATATTATTTTTTTAAAGGAATTGTATTGTGTAAAATTTAAACCCGTAAGTGAATTTGTAGAAGATGTTTTTATAGGTTTATTGAGATAGGTCAACCTTGAGAACATGTATGTGTTATGTGGTTTGGGTGGGTGGGTAGGGAGTTGGCTCTGGGTATTATTTCTTATTCTTTCTTCTCCCTCACTTCACATAGCCAATTATTTGCCAAGTCAGGTTCATTCCAACTATGAAATAGCATTTATATCTATCCTTCCTCTTCGCTGCCGTTAGTACCATTCTAGTTCACTAGAATTCTTGTCTAGTCTATTGTAAAAACCTCCCAATTGATTTTTGTGTCTTCAGATTTTCTTCACCCCATTCATCCTTTCCACAGCTGCTAGATTATTTTTCTTAACATACTACTCTGTTACTCCTAGGCTCAAAAGCCTTCACTGGCTTCCTTTGCCCCACTACTATTGGTTTTTACTGCTTCTTCCACAGTGGAGAAATATGTTTTTTATCATTGCTACCTTAGCTTGAATTTAGTTTTATCTTTACTTTTTACTTCTGTTTGCAAATCTATAACTTCCCAAGGAAATTTAGCCTTATCCTGGGATGATTGCACAATGAAGCAACAATTTAAATCAATATCAGTGGCACCGTGCCAAATCAATTTCGAACCTTGCCATACTTTGTCTTTTCTCACTTAAAATGCTAACATCCAATGTAGTTTTCATGTTGTTTTCTGCATTCAATATTTTCTTTAAAAATAAAATGAATTATTAGCCATGTGACTTTGGGCAAGTCACAACCCCAATTGCCCTCCAAAAAGCAAAATAAAATAAAATAAAATGAAATGAAATAAAATGAACCAAAAATGTTAAAAAAAAAATAGGTCAGAATATTCAGACATCAGAATAACTTGAGCTCATAAGTAATATAATTCCTACTAGTTTGGTCAGTTAAAAGCAACTTTATTTAGTAATGGCTTATTTTATTTATTATTTACTTATTTATTTGTTTATTCATTCATTCATTTATTATTAAAGCAGTTGCGATTAAATAACTTGCTCAAGGTTACACGGCCAGTCATTATTTATGTGTGGGTGCTCATTTTCTTAGGACCAATCCTGGGTCTTCCCGACTCCGGGGCCGGCGCTCTTACTCACTGCACCACCTAGCCGCTCCTGGCTTATTTTATTTTTAAAATAATTTATTTATCTTGTGATCATTTGTTTATCTGCAGCTTTAAAAATTTTAAGTGATGTTTGTTTAGCCTTTATTTTTTAGCCAGAATAACCAAAGTTCTCCTATAGAATACTCTGAAAGACCCTAAGGGAAACAAATAGACATTATGTAGTCACTTGAGAATTTTGTAGCTTTTCTTTAGAAAAATTTAATTTTGATTAAAAAAATCCATTAGTTTTCATCCTTTTTTAGTTTTAAAATATTAATTTGATTCTGATTATGCTTTATTGTAGGTGTATTTTTACACATTCTAGCAGATACACTGGGGAGCATTGGTGTAATTGCATCTGCCATCATGATGCAGAACTTTGGTCTGATGATAGCAGATCCTATCTGTTCAATCCTTATTGCCATACTTATAGTTGTAAGGTAAGTGTTTGTTCTATGTTCTCAAATGTTAATCTGAAAAATAAGTGACTAGCAAAACACTTCAATCTTAGCTCTAAAATATGAGCCATTGAGTTTGCTTTCTTTCGGTTTTTAGCCATTTTCTACATCAATTCTTTTTATTTTATTTGTCGACTGTGTGTTAGTCAATTTTCATCACTTCTTGTTGAAGGGAGGGGTATTATTTAGCTCTTGACTAATTTCTTCTGTTAAGTTTTTGGCTGTCCCCTTTTTTTATTCAGCAAGATATGTATTTAGTAGACCATTACAAATGGGAGGTATGTATGCATATGTGATACTAGCAAACAAACAGAATGTCTGAAATATATAAATGTCAGTCCTCAAATTTAAAACAGAAGTCGTGTGTGTGTGTGTGTGTGTGTGTGTGTGTGTGTGTGTGTGTATGTGTGTGTGTGTGATGGACCTCTTTGGCAATCTGGTGAAACCTAGGGACCCTTTCTTAGAATAACATTTTGAAAATACATAGGATTGCAAAAGAAACTGAAGATTAGTGAGAATGCACACATAATTTTTTTTTCCTAATCAAGTTCATGGACCCCTAGAGTTGAATTCTAGGTTAAATACCTCAGTCAGTATTGAATATTAAAGATACTCTGTCATTAAACAAGCTCCTTAAAACTAGTGACTCACGGATTTATGTTTAATCTGTTTAAACCCAGATGTAAATTCATGGTTTTCTTTTGAGGAATTTGTTGCCATATGCCTTTTTTGGGATTGTAATATTTTTATATGCTATACATTTACTTTTTTGTGTTCTTTTTTCATTCAGATGTTATTCTCATTCATGATATTATTGAAATATTTTTCTTAATAACAAGAGGTAAAATTGCTTTTTAAAAAGTATACATTTCAGGGCAGCTAGGTGGTGCAGTGGATAGAGTACCAGTCCTGGAGTCAGGCAGACCTGTGTTCAAATCTGGCCTCAGGTGCTTATTAATAGCTGTGTGACACTGGGCATGTCACTTACCTCTGATGACTTCCAAAAAATATACATTTCTTAAAAATTAAGTATTGAATAGGCAGAATATGAGGGATAAATGTGTAAGTATATAATAATGGATTTTAAATAGCAGATACTTGGCAAGAGAAAAAATCAATATTTGAGTTATTAGAACATTGATTACTTAAAAATTTGCAGGGCGGCTAGGTGGCACAGTGAATAGAGAGCTGGCCCTGGAGTCAGAAGGACCTGAGTTCGGATCTGGCCTCAGACACTTAACACACACAAACAAAAAAACCTAGCTGTGTGACCTTGGGCAAGTTACTTAACCCCAATTGCCCTCCAAAAAGTAAAAAAAAAAATTGCAGGAAAATATCTTTTCTATTTCTTTTTCCTGCTTTAAATAGTTAAAATTTTATGGAATAAAAATATATTGGCTTTGAACTTGAAGAGTGGAATAAATGTAATAAATTTTCCATTTTTCATAAACTTGAATATATGTATGTGTGGGTGTGTATATTTGTGTATATATACATGTATATACATACACACATATATGTATATCTTTGGTATTTGGACAGATGGGGAAGATCCTTTTTAAATATGTTAAAATTGTTGTTATGAAGTATATAGATAAGTGTCATGTGATTACTTACCTCTTAATTTTTTGTTTACTGTTGCTGAAATCCATATGGCATTGAGAAATTCCGATTTTGATTATCTTTATTTCTGAGCAGAGTTGCATTTCCCAGTCCCCCTCTTTGGTGGGGAAAAACCAAAACTTTGCATTTATTATAGATTGAAGTTTAGTTTAGATTTGACATCAATTAAATCTGTTTAAACCCAGATGTAAATAACTATGTCATGTCAGAAAGACTTGCTTTTAATAATTTAGAATATATATATATATATATATATATATATTGCAGAAGAAGAAATTGAAGGTCATTTTGCTGAAATAATATTATCTTCATTAGATCTTAATCCCACAAACCTCTATTCTATTAAGTATCTACTTTGTGTAGGTGCTACTATGTACTAGGTACTTAGGATATAAAGGATATAAAGAAAAAAAATGATACTTCCTGTCCTCAAGGAGCTTACATTCTGCTAGGGATGGGGAATAAAACATAGAAATAGATAAATCTAGTAAAAGGCAGAGTGTGTTTAGGGCAAATGATGAACCTAGTTCAGATTGCTGCAGGTCTGTTTGAGAAAGGAGAGAACACTTTCATTTGGGGAATCAGGGAAGGCCTTCCTGAGTAGGTAGCACTTGAACTGAGCCCTGGAAAAAAAAAAAGGATTCTGAAAAGTGGAATGTACAGAGAAAGTGTGCAAGACTGCTGGACTATTGCCAAAATTTATAGAATATAGCTAGTATTCCAGTTTGGCTAAAACGTAGAATACACAAAGGATATTAAAATATTAAATTATTGGAAACATTTTAAGTTATTTAACATCTTTATTTAGTTAATATAAGGCATTTATTAAGTGCTTGCTGTGTGTCAGACACTGTGCTGGGCATTGGAAATATAAAGACAAAAAAAGTATTCTTCCAAGAACTTCTGTTGGGGATAAATAATGTAATATGTACAAAGAAATTAAATACAAATACAGTATAGATACAAAATATGTCCTGGGAGAAGGTGATAGACCCAGCTTTGTATAGGAGATGGCAGTTGCTCTGATCCTTGAAGGAACCTGCTTTGGAAATGTCACTTTGGCAGCTTTGTGGAGCATGGACTGGAGAAAGCAGAGACTGGAAACAGGGAGAGCAGTTAGGAGGCAGGTGTAGTGATTTTCCTGGTGAGAGATGATGAGGGCCAGAACTAGGTGCCTGGGTTATCCACCTGGCTGCCTCTTTACTAGTTCCTCTTAGTGTTTCCTTTGGAACTTCATTGCTAAGTCTTCCCCTTTATTTCTTTATAAGTGAACAGATGTTTCGTTTTATTTTATTTTTAAAAATTCATCCTTGATCTCTTTCTTTATACTTCTTTAACCTCTAATTAAATAGAACTTGGTATCTCTGGCAACTCAAACTTGTAATGACCTCTTTTTTTCATATTCCCTCAAACTCATAAGGTCAGAAAGAACAATCTCTGTTATTCCTTGTTCCGTACTTTTACTTCAGAGCTTTTGCTACTGTCATTCAGCAACATTTCTTGTAAGTTAACCTATATGATTATGTAACTCTCAGCCAACCCTTGTTATAGAATACTCTTCTACCTTCTCATTAAGATGCAACTTACTCTTCTTTCTATCCCATCTCCTACAGTAATTCTGGACTTTAGTATTCTTGTTGGTGACCCTTTTAATGCTTTGACTAAACAGTTCTCTAAACTTCTCAGTTCTTAGGATTTCAAGTTAGACCTGTATCAATTAACTACCAAATGATCACACTTTAGACTTCACCATCACTTGAAATTGTTTAACTTCCAAGATAATGAATTCTGAAATTGCCCTCTTTGACAGTAGTAAGCTGCAGCTTTGCACCTGTCCCATGCCCTCACTTCTCCTAAACCTGCTCTTTATTGCTGAGATTTCTGGTTCTGTGATTCTTTCTTATTCTACCAAACCATCCTAACCTTATTCTAGCTTCACTTCCCTTTTCATTCAAGCTTGTTTCAATCATCAACTCTTTAAATAATGCCAAGATCTTTTAATTTTCCCTACATAGTATCTCAGATCTTTCTTTTTTCTATTTTCCAAATACCATTATTCACCCTAATTGACACCTTGTTACAAAACTCTGTTTTCCACATCCATTTTCTATACCACTATTAGCATAAATTTTTCCTTATGCACAGGGATGTGCATGCGCGCGCGTGCGCGTGTGTGTATGTGTATCCAGCACATGGATTGAACTCCTCTCCCATTGGCTATCTCTGACTTATTGAAATTTTACCTTTCCTTCCAGACTGAGTTCAAGTGCTACTTCTCTATGAACCTTCCCAGATCCAGTAGCTAGGATGGATCTTTTTGCTTTTTGGAGGGTGAAGGTAGGGCATTTGGGGTTAAGTGACTTGCCCAAGGTCATATGGCTAGTTTTGTGTCAAGTGTCTGAGGCCAGATCTGAACTCAGGTCCTCTAGACTCCAGGGCTGGTGCTCTATTCACTGCTCCACCTAGCTGCCCCTGATGGATCTTTTTAAATTGATATTTCTTATGGCACTTGGTTTGGACCTCCCCTCCAGAGTAAACTGGTTAATTTAGGAAAGAAAAGCTTACTTATGGGCTGACTTTGGGGTATTGGACTCTCCCTCCCTTTGCTACAAGCAGGAACCAGATCAGTATTTGTTGGGCAGCTCATAGAGAAAATTATTATTTGTATTCTTTTAGATG
Organism: Gymnobelideus leadbeateri; assembly: GCA_011680675.1. Lineage (NCBI taxonomy): Eukaryota > Metazoa > Chordata > Mammalia > Diprotodontia > Petauridae > Gymnobelideus > Gymnobelideus leadbeateri. Next base: position 79,359 of record WOXC01000378.1, read on the forward strand.
GCTTCTGATGTCCTTTCTAACTCTGAGATTTTATAATTCAAATTATAGCTATTTGTGAATATGCTTTATATACCCTAATAAATTGCAGTTTGTAATAAATTATGTCCTTTGGGATGGGAGTTAATATTCATCTTTATATCACTAATGCCAAACATACCATGCATGTAGTGGGCACTTAATAAATGTTGAATTGTTTTTGTCAGTATTTTTGTAGATGCTGAAAACCTGCTTTTCCTGTCAAGATAGATTTCAATGTATTACTGTTTGATTTTATTCTTTTTTTAGGCAGTTGATATGCCCAAAGTGTTAATTCCTAATTTGTTATGCCAGATAGGGAAGCTATTCAAGGCTGTTGTAGTTTTATAGCTCTTTTCCTTATAAAGCTGATACCTTTAATAGAGACTTATGTATTGTTTTTGATGCATGCTAATAACAGGGACACCTATGTGTGATGGAAAATAAGAAATAGACTCAGTATGCGGAAATGAGGCTTGTTACTGATGTGGTATTTCTCAAGCATTTGGTGGAATAAAAAAAAAATTAGTTTATAGTAGATTGCCAGCTTGCAACATATGTAGGGTTTTAAATCTTTATGAGTATATTAAAAGAAAACTCTTACAACTAATAGAAAATCATCTTACTTTTACTTTTTTTTTAAAGGAAAGAAGTATATCCATAAAACATTTTGTCAACAGGAAGATTTAAATGGCTTTTTTTGTTTCTGATTTTTTGTTGGGGAAGAAGCCCTTAATTTTAGAGAGACATAAAGATGCTGATGCCAGATATCGTTGGTAATTGACATGAGAATGAGGCAAAGTGAATATGAATAATACAAAATGTTATAATAACTTGAGTTTTTCAATAATGTGTAAAAGTGAATGTAGTGAATTGAGCATTTGGGTCTATGTAGTAATAGATTGATTAACCCCAAGTTTTAAATAACTTCTTTTATCAGGCTAAATATAATAGAAACACATTTTCTATCAAATAACATATGTCTAAACTGTTAAAGTTTTGAAAAGTTAGGAAGTATAGTATAGTGACTTTTCAGAATAGTTTTGGGTGTTGCCTAGCATAATTTCCTCTGTGGTTTACATTTAAAATATATTTGTAATCTATGGTCATCTTAATTCATTTGAGGGAAGCAGAGGCTTCCTAGTAATTCAGCCTGTTAATGGAGTTTGGTACCAAAATTGTCATTGTCATCCTCTTTTTTTCTTCTTTTGCCTTTTTTTATAACCCTTTATTCTTAGCATAGGGCTTAGCACATAATAGGCACTTAATAAATGCTTATTGACCCACTCCTCAGTCTAAGACACGTTGTATATAGAATCGAACATATAGAGAAACTTGTTTCATAGTATTCCTCCTACTCTTTAGATAAGGAAGGAATCAACTTCAAACTAAGTTGAAGCATGTCTAGAATCCCGAATGTTGAATGCAGTTGTCTTTAGACTTTTTGTAGTGGGGGAACCTTTAACTAAAAAACAAATAGTTCCCCACCTCAACTTTGATAGAAGTCTTAATAGTCTTTTAAAATAGTTTTTAAAATGTTTGCCATTACTGGAGCCAAATAACATGTTTGATTTTAAAAATACTTTCTGAATATTGTTAACCCTTTGATCTGCTTATGAAAAAGGAATAACTTCTAAAAATGAACCCTCTTCCTTTTCTTTAAACCTACCTTTTTGTTTTAGTGATTGAATAGAGCATGAAAAGGGGTCTCACAGAGAACTATGATTCTTTTCCTTGTCAACTAGCCTTAATTAAAATAATTTCACATTTACTATTTTTCAATAAGCTTAGGGGGAAAAATTAAGTTGAACAAAATTATTCTAAATAAGAAAGTTATCAGTTTGTTAGAGAGAACTGTGCTATAGTTTGAGGTATCTGAATACCCATCCGAATCCATCCATTCTTCAGGACTCAAGTCAAAACTTTTATCTTCTCAACAAGTTAGCCAGCAACCATTTATTAATTACCCTCTGTATGCCAGACACTGAACAAAAGCACTAGGAATTCAAGGAAGGCAAAAAACAGTTTCTGCTTTTGTATAGCTCATATTCTCAAGGAAGAGCCAATATACACAGAATTATGAATAGACAAGATAGATAAATATAGCTATATTGATATATCTATATATACAAATACATATAATGTAAATACAGCGTACTCTCAAAGGAATGGTACCTTGTTGGGTGGGAACCAGGAAAGGCTTCTTGCTAATGGTGAGATTTGAACTAAATCTTGGAAACCCAAGAAATAAAGATGAGGAAGGAGACATTTGACTTATGGGGGATAGCCAGTGAAAAAGTCATGAAGTCAGGAAATGCAGTTTCGTGAAAAAAAAAAAACAGCAAGTAGGCCAGTGTTGCTGGATTGTAGAGTATGTGGAAGGGCCTAAGATATTAAGACAATCAGAGTAGTAGAAAGAAGCCAGGTTGTGAAAGTCTTTAAATGTGAAACCTGAGCATTTTATATTTGTTCCTGGAGGCAATAGGGAGCTACTGAAGTTTGTGGAGCATATGGGTGACATGGTCAGGCTTATACTTAAGGAAAATCACTTTGGCAGCTGAGTGGAGGATGGATTTGAGAAAGGAAATGACTTGAAGCAGTGTGACCAACCAAAAGACTGTTGCGGTAGTGCCGGCATGAAGAACTGAGGTTATATACCAGGGTGGTGGCAATGTGAGTGGTGAGATGAGGACATCATATATGACAAGACTTGAAAACAGATTGGATTTAGTCAGAGAAGTTGGAGAGAGTGAAGAATCAGAGGATGATGACATTAACATTGTGAGCCTGGGTTACTGGAAGGATGGTGGTTTCTTTGAGAGGGATGGAGAAATCATATAGTTTAATATGTCTAAGGAGAAATCTTTCCTGTAATGATCTCTCCTTTTCCTGCTCTATTACTGTTAGATTACTGTTAGATTAAAACTAAAATTCTTGGAAAAAATTTCCAAGAATTTTAGTATAAGGGTTGGCATTTGACAGTGTACTTAAAAAAGTTCTAGCAGGTCAATTTGAGAATATAAAGCAAATTTGCTCCTTCCTTCTGAGGGAACTCTTTAAGACTAGAGGGGCCATAACAAATTCTTTTCTTTCGTTCCCCCTTGTTGCTTAGAAGAGGCAGTTTTCAGTCACAAACCTTACTTTTCTCCTCCTAGCAGAGAAATCGAGCCAAGTTCAGAATCTTGGTGCACAATATTTAAAGGTTAGTGACCCTTGGATTAATTCTGAATTGAGGTCTTTAGCGTACAGATCCTTTCTTTCAAGAGTCATTGACCCATAGGGGAAGAAATAATCAAGTGCTACATAACTTAAGGTAGGTTGTTTTTTGGAAAGTATTATAAACATTCTCATCAACTTTGTTAAATTTTGTACCATACTCCACAAATTAACATAATTTGTTTTTTATGTAGCTTTTTATATCTGTTATGTATCTATTTGGAACTTATCCTATCATATAGTTTGAGATGTTGGTGTAAACCTAATTTCTGCCAAAGCACCTTTCATTTTCCCCAGAAGTCTTCATTAAATAGCTAGTTCTTCCCCTAGTAACTGGAATTTTGTGGTTTATCAAATACTGAGATTCCAGGTTTGTTTGCTTTGGTACATTAATATGTTTATCTAATCTGTTCCACTGATTGACATCTCCATTTTTAAAAACCGTACCAAATTGTTTTGGTGATGACTGCTTTGCATTATAATTTGAGATCTGCTACTGTCAGGCTTTTTTCTTTCTCACAATTTTTTATGTTTTTTCCTGATGTTCTTGAGCTTTTGTTCTTCCAGATGAATTTTATTATTTTTTCCTAGTTCTGTAAATTAATCTTTCGGTAGTTTGATTGGTATGATATAAAATAAGTAAATTTAGGCAATATTGTCTTTTTTGTATTGACTCAGCTTACACCAAACAGTTAATATTTCTAAGTGTGTGTGTGTGTGTGTGTGTGTGTGTGTGTGTGTGTGTGTGTGTGTGTGTATAAAATGTATATTCAATTATTTAGGTTTGTTCTAAAAAACAATGCATTATAATTAAATTCACATAGATACAACCTGGTTATAGTACGTAATCTTTGAGATAGGTCATCTACAAATTAAAATATTGTTTAGTAGTTTTTACTCATAACTTGGATCAGAATATAGATGACAAGGTGATAACATTTGCAGGTGAGACAGCTGGGAAAGATGGCTAATACAGAAGTCTTAGATTTAGGTTCTAAAAATGTCAACTACACAAATGCAAGGTAGGCAAAGGGTCTCTGAAGTTCATCTGAAAACATATCTGGGGATTTTAGTGGACTATAATCTCAGTATGAATCAAATTTATATTATTGCCCCAAAAAACGAATGCCATTTTATGTCAGATTTAGAGGGGCAACATGAAAGATTCTAATGAGGATAAAAAACAAGTTCTCTGAAGAGATGGTTGTCAGTGCACGGAGAACTACCTTACCAAATCAGATTTTTTAAAAATATGTGTACAAAAGATGAACTTGATCAAAAGGACAAATACAAAAACATATCACTAAGAATAGTGATAAGTGTGCTGAAGATCAGCATGAGCTATAGCTAGGAAGAAAAGCTAAGCAGAATAAAAATGTGAGGTTTTTTTATACCTATGATGGGAGAAAGAAGAGTATCAGAAAAAGAAATAGAACTGCTGATCAGGGTAGATTAAATGATGATAATTAACATCAGAGAGGAGATAAGAGTTGATTAATTTTAATTTTTCTTTTGTTTTTCTTTAGCAAGGAGGATGACCTTTGTCTTGGAAAGAACAGAACAAAAAATGGCTAATAGGGAGCTGATATCCAAGATCAGTAAGAAAATAGGGAGAAAGCACTTAGCTGACCTGGACCAGTTCAAGTCATCTGACTCAGACGAACTAAATTCCTCTGGTATTGACAGAGTTGGCATATGTGATTGATGAATATCACTGTCAGTGATATTCGGAAAATATTGGAAAATAGGAAAAACACTATAGGAGTAAAGAAGGGCAAAAGAGAAGTAAATAATTTTTAAACCTTAAACCAATTATTTTGGTTTCCAGTTAAATTTTAGAACACATTATAACGATGATTAGTGAACGTCTATAAAAATAAGTAGGGGTTACAAAGAAGTAGCATGTCTTCATCAAGAACCTGTCAGGAAACATTAACCTTCCTTATTTTTTAAAAAATATGGTTACTGACCTGGTGGATCAGAAGAATTCTGTTATGTTTGCCTAGATTTTAGCAAAACCTTTGATGAAGTATCTCATGTTATTGTTATGTAAAAGATTGAGATGTATGGGTTAGGGCTATATATAATTGGATGGGTTTTGAATTGGTTCTATGGCTGGGTTTCAAAGACGAGTCATTAATGGTACAATGGCATCTTAGAAGTAGGTCTGTAATGGTGTATTGCAGGAATCTGTGCTTGGGTCTGTGTTATTTAGCATTTTTATTAATCATTTAGATCAGTGGTAGATGACACCCTCATTAAATTTGTAGATGAAACTGAGTTAGGGTGGATAGTTAATGTACCAGATGACCAGTCAGGATTCAAAGAAATTTTGACAAGCTATAGCACTGGGTTGACTTTAACCAGAAATAATTTAGTAGGAATAAATGCAAAAGTTTTATACTTGGGTTCAAGAAATTAGTTTTTATAAAAACAAGATGGAAGAATCCTGTCTAGAGGGCAATTCATATGAAAAACAAAACCCAACATACATTTAGTTGATTCCAAATTCTATATGAATCAGTAGGGTGATAGAGCTGCCAAAAAAGCTAATTTGAATTTAGGCTTAATTAAGAGGGCATAATTTTAAGCAGTAAGGAGATGGTAGTCCCAATATACTCTCAACCCTGGTCACATCACTTCCAGAATACTGTGTTCAATTCTAAGCATCACATTTTAGTAAGTGCAGTGACAATATGGGGTTCAATGATTGGTAACAGTAATGGTGAAGTACCTTCTGGTCCATGTCATATGAAGGTTGATTGAAGGAACTAGGAATAGTTAGCCTGATACAGACTTAGGGGGAATGTGATAGCCACCTTCAAGTATTTCAAAGGCTGTCATGGGAAAGAGAGATTAAATTTGTTCAGTTTGACCCCAAAGGACAGAACTAAATGGTTAGAAGTTGCAAAGAAGCATTGAGGTTTAATGTCAAGAAAGGTCTTCCCAACTAAATATTGGAGCTTTCTCAAGCAGAATGAATAGCATTGTGGGGTAGTGGATTCATTCTTACTGGAGTTCTTCAGACAATAATTTGAGGACCAGTTATTAGGTGTAATGTATGTTATTTTTCCAGCATGGGTTGCATTAACTGGCTACTGAGGTCCCTTCCAGCTCTAAAATTCTTTGAAAGTCATTGTGACCAGGATTAAGGATTAGGCAAGGGGTAGTCCCAACTGTTTGCCAGGCTGGCAACTGCTACTAGAACACTGTGTTCAATTTTAGGGGACCCTTTTTAAGAAAGACCCTTGATAAGCTAGAGATTGACCAGTATAGGATGACTGGGGTTGTGGAAAGACCTTGAGATTACACCAGGATGATTAGTTGGAGGAACTAGGACTGTTTAGCTTGGTGAAGAGGAGATATAGGGGGAGGTGTGATTATTGTCTTAAATATTTGAAGGGTTGACATGTAGGAGATGGAATAGACTTATTTTTTTGACACCAGATGGCAGGTTTGTAGAAGATAATTCTTTTTTTTTTTTTTTTTTTGCTTTTTGGAGGGCAATTGGGGTTAAGTAACTTGCCCAAGGTCACATGGCTAGGTTTTTGTTTGTGTGTGGGTTAAGTGTCTGAGGCCGGATCCGAACTCAGGTCCTTCTGACTCCACAGCTGACACTCTACTCACTGTGCCAACTAGCCGCCCTGTAGAAGATATTCTAGTAGTTAGTTTTTCAAAAATGGCATGGATTCCCTTGTAGGATAAGTATATCCCTTCTCTTCCCCTTGCCCCTCCCTGAAAATCTTCAAGAACTACTTGGATGTCCATTTGTCAGATATATTTTAGAGGGATTCATTTGCAAGTATGGTTTATACTATATAGCTTTGAGGTCCCTTTCAAATCTGAGATTCTCAAATGCTGATAAAACTATTCACTGAAAACATATTAGAAGTATATTTGAGTTCTGTTTTGTGGCTGATTAAAGTGAAAATTAAAAGGAGGAGATAGAAACAGGTGTAAAGAAGCTTTCATTTGAGTATTATCTCCATCTTTTGGCATAAATTTAAATCCACATTATATTTTTCCTCCATGTATAGGAATGGCACTTTGCTTTTTACATTGTGGCCTGCAGGAAATTAAATAGAGAACTAGAGAGGCTCTTCATCACATTTTAGATTCTCTTAAATATGTTTCTAATTATTTAGTGATGTTTTTCTTGTCTTATCAATAAGATTATTCATTCCTTGAGTCTGGTGACCATATCTTATCATTACTTATTGATTAATAATAGAATCACAGATTTAGAACTGGAGGGGACCTTAGAGTCCTCTGAATCCAATTCCCTTATTTTACAGATGAGAAAATTGAGGCAGAGAGGTTAAATGATTTGCCCAGGATTGGACACATGGTATTTGAGGGCACATTTGAACTCAAGTCCTTCTGATTAGTTCTGTGCTGTCTCAGTTCAACATTTACTAAGTGCCCACTGTGTGTAAGCTTCTGTCACTCCCTCACTTAGATTCAGTCTCTCCAGATCTACTGGATGCTTCTCTACTGCCTACAGATATATTCATGTTTCCCTCATCCTCAAACAATTCTTGTCTGATCCTTCCATCCTTTCTGATTTTTGGCCTATATCTCTTCTGTTCTTTGTGCTTAAACTCCTTGAAAAGGCCATCTACCGTGGACGCTTCCATTCTCCCTTCTTCCATTCTCTTCTTAACCCCTTACATCTGGCTTCTGACTTCATCATTCCCCTAAAACTGCTCTTTTTAAAGTTACTAATGTTCTCTTAGTTGCCAAATCCAGTGGCCTTTTCTATTTTCATTCTCATTGACTGCTTTGCAGCCTTTGATACTATTGTTCACCCTTTTCTCCTTGATACTTTCTCTGTTTTCAGGACATCACTGTTCTGGTTCTCCTTCTACCTGCCAGACTGTTCTGTTACCTTTGCTGGATCCTCTTCCAGATCACACCCACTACCCATAGGTGTCCCAGAGGGCTCTGTCCTGGACTTCTTGTCTTCTCCCTCTCTACTACTTTACTTGGTGATCTTACCAGCTCCATGGATTTAATCAACATTGTCTATGGTGATGATTCTGAATTCGATTTCTCTGGCTCTAACTCCTCTGCTGATCTCTAACTTCCTTTCAGACATCTCAAACTGGATATCTAGTACACGTCTTAAACTCAGCATGTTCAAAGCCTAAGTTATTATGTTTCCCCCTGAAATCTCCCCCACCCTCCTGACTTCTCCATTCCTGTAGAAGGCAATACTATTCTTCCAGTCCCTCAAGCTCACTTTGGTGTCATCCTTGACTCCTATCTCTCGCTCATTTCCAATATGTTGCCAACTTCTGTCAATTTCACCTTTGCATCATCTCTCCAGTACTTCCCTTTCTCTCCTCTTGACATTGGCCCCACTCAGGTACTGGCCGTCATCACTTCATGCATATAGCTGTAGTAGCCTGATGGTGGATCTGCCTATTTCATCTCTTTCTCCTCTGGTCTATCCTCTCTTCAGCTTTTAGAGTGATTTTCCTAAAGTACAAGTCTTTCTATGGTAAACATTCCCTCCTCCCCCCCAAAAGCCCCTTCCCCACACTGTTAATTTCATTGACTCTCTATTGCTTCTAAGATTGCATAAAACATTCAGAACCCTTCATAGCCTAGCACCTTCCTACCTTACTCCCTGCTGCATACTCTTCAGTCCAGAGACACTGGCCTCCTGGCTGTTCCATGAATGAGACACTCTTCTCTCTCAGCACTGGGCATTTTCTCTGGCTATCCCCCATGCCTAGAATTCTCTCTCCTCAACTTCATTTACTAGCTTTTCTAGCTTCCTTTAAATCCCAACTAAAATTCCATTTTCTACAGGAAGCCTTTCCCAAGCCCTCTTAATCCCTATGCCTTCTTTCTTTTAATTTTTCCTTTATTTATCCTTTATGCTGCTTATTTGTATTTGGTTATTTTTTGTCTCCCCCATCAGATTGTGCTCATCTTGAGGGCAGGGACTGTCTTTTGCCTCTTTTTGTATATCTAGAGCTTAGCACAGTGCCTGGCATATAGGTATTTAATAAATGTCTATTGACTGACAGATAGTACAAGCTTCAGGATAGTACAAACTGTTTCAAGTTTTTATTGTAAGCCCTTTTTTAAACTATATTTTTTGATGATTACACAAGGAAAAATGTCCTGTAGTTAAAAAAACATCTTTTGGGGGAAAATTTTCTTAAAATATTATTTAAATTGCAAAAGATATTTTTGGTACTAAAATGCTTCAAGTTCAAATGTTAACTAATAAACCGCGAAATTATACAGTGATAGGGCTTAAAGCCAGGGTAATGACATAAAATGGGTGAAAAATGTAGACATCAGCCTATTGTGGATAAATAGCTTCTGTGACATTCCAGCATGCCAGAAGCTTTGTTCTGTTGAAAACCATACAGGTAATTTGTCACAGCATTTGCCTTAAAATATAGATAATGGCTATTTCCAATTACATTCACCTTTCATAGGAGGCTGGCTAATGAATGCCATGACAACCTGTTACTGTTTTAATCTTTGCCCACTTAGCTCTATTAGAGACTGCATCCTTTCCTCCTGAGACTCTCAAATCATCTGTGCCTCTGGAAATCCTCCCTGACAGTGCCACAGAAACTACCAGGAATCAGTCATCCCTCTGGCATTAGACTGGCATTAGTCTAGAATTTGGGGTTTGGGAGTTAAGGAAGCTATAATTATAATACTATGATTACTATATTATAAATATAATACTATGATTACTAAGTTCAAGGACTCTCAATTGCAATAGAGCTCAGAAGTCATCTAGTCCAATATGTACCTGATCAAGAATCCTTTCTGTAACATAGCTGACCAAGTCTAGGAAGAAGAAATGTTGTCTTACTTTGAAGATTAAGTGTCATGTTTGGACTGCCTTGGGGCTTAAGAACAATAATATTGTTTCAGTGGAAAAATGTGCTCTGAATTCAAAAACGATTTTCATTTAAACTTTTGGAAAATAATCTATTACTAAAGAAATTCAGGGCTGTCATCTATTGCAGTGTTTCATTATGAGGTTCCATATTGAACAGAGTAAAAATTGGATGTATGTATGAACAATTTAATTTAGTAAGTATTAAATACCTACTATTGTGGGGTATATTTTGTTATGCCTGGAGATACAGACTAAAACACCACAGGCTCTGCTGTCAAGGATGTTTGGGGGGATCAGGAAAGGCTTCATGGAGCTAGCTGAACCTTGAAGAAAGATAAGGATTTTGTAAAGTAGAACTGAGAGAGTGCTTTTTAGGTTGGGTGAATAATGAGTTTGAAGAACAATCCAGTTTAGCTTGAAGATATAGTATGGATAAAAGGGAATAATATGGAATATGATGAGACATATAAGTAGGTTGTGGAAGACTTTAATACAAGACTTTGTATTTTTGGAGTTTGCATTTTATTTTATAAATAAAATATGGAACTGCTAAAAGTTTGGAATCTTGAGAACGAAATAGTCTGCATTCTATGCCTTAGACTGGTTTTGACAGCAGTGTGAGGGATAGGCTAGAGTGGGGGATTATTGTTTGCACAGGGACTAGTCAGGAGGCTTTGAAAATGTCAAAAAGAAATTATGAGAATCTGAAATAGGCTAGTAGCCTTGTGAGTGGAGAAATGATAGATGTGAGATGTTGGTGATATAAAATGGATAAGACTTGGAAACTAATTACATATGGAGAATGAGAATGATGGCCTTCCCTTAAGGTCATCCATGACTGGGATCTAGAACTACTGCTTGTTTTTGGAACTGGAGTTGCCACCTGGGGGGAGAAGAATCATCTATACTGTAGGTGTTATTGTTGGTGGGCACTATCATCAGAGTTGGTGTGGTTTATGTATTCTTGGCACCCCAAATCAGAACTCAGAATTTATAAATAGTATTATGGATGATGGGTTTTCTAGTACAATTACTACTATATACTTCAGTACTATTAGTACTCTACTATAAATCAAGTAAGCTGTTTTGATCCGATATAGGAATGTGATCACTATTTATAAAATTGTTTGCGTCTGAAGTTCTAAATAACTGATTGCAAAACATCCTTTTGAAATTTAGTTTACAGATTAGGATACAAACTAGCTCTGTATTTGTTTCTGTGCCTTCCACCTCATTTATTCATGCAAGTATCCCACAGCTCCCTGCAGTAATTGAGTTAGAATTCTCTAGTTTCTTTCCAAAATTTAAAACAAAAATGGGGAGAGATACAGACAAAGTTGCCAAGACAGACAAATCAGTCAATCTATCAAGCATATATTAAACCTCTAACATGTATCAGGTGCTATACTTGGGAATACAGATACAAAAAGGAGCTTATATTTTCTCAGTCTAGTTCAGAGTCTTTTGTTTAATTTTTAGCTCTAAATAGTAATTTTGGTAAGCAAGTTTTTTTTTCTGAGTACTTTAGGTCAGTTTTCCATTTTAAATATTAATTTTTAATGTAGGGGAGTTGTAGAGTACATTCAGAAAGGATATTCATCAGTAAAGTGAGAAGAATCTTCTCTAGCATTTTTATTAAACTGCATTTATTATCATGAAAAGCCATAGCCACCATAAAGCTACCAATCAGATGAGAATGAATACTGTTGGGGAGCAGTGCATAGCATCAGTAGTATTTCTAACCAAAGGAGCAGAAATATTACTCCAAAATACCTATTTGGCACCCAAAATCAAATCAATCAAAATAATTATTGTGCATTGCTTAGTTAATTTTTATTTTATATTTGTAGGAAAGATTGTCAAGGGGGGGGAGTGGCATTATGGAACATGAAAATGGTTTTGTTTTGTTTTGTTTTGCCTTCCCAAATAATAGTTGTTAGAAGAAAATAATGCATATTTTATAGTTGACTTTGTTGACAATACAAACCACAAATCAAACTGAAGGAAGACAGAAGCAAACTATCAGAATAATTTTTTTTCCAGTAACATATTGTAACTGTCAGTTCATTACTGTTCATTTTGTTGACAGCTTTAAGTTGAGTTCCTGTGTTGTGGCTTGCCTTGGTAATGAAAAATTCATTGCCCAAACTTGGTTATTCTAAAGGTAGTGCTCTAGTTTTAAGTTTGAGGGAAAAGGCATATTGATGGCATTAAATAAATTAAAATAGCTTTATTACTACTAAGAGTATAAAAGTCCATTAGAGTATTTACAGCATTTTCATCTTTTTCCATTTTTCTATTTATTTATTAACTAGCTGTTGGGATGTACATATACATTTAGTTCACTTGTTCAGTTGCTAGTTAATGTTTACATTTGATCTCTTTTAAATGTAAAACGTGAGATAATATAGTAGGTGGGAACTTCCAGAGTCCATTCTGCTTCAAAAAATAAGGAATGTGAGGGGCGGCTAGGTGGCACAGTGAGTAAGAGTGCCGGGATCAGTCCTGGCCTCAGAAAATGAGCACCCACACATAAATAATGATTGGCCGTGTAACCTTGAGCAAGTTACTTAACCCCAATTGCTTTAAAAAAAAAAATAATAAGGAATGTGCATTTTGAATGGACACCAGAAAAACATTTGGCAAGGAAAAATTAGGTCAAATGTGGGGAACATAATTAACTGGGAACTGCTATAATTGTGAAACTCCTCCACTGAAGGGACCTTTTCTTTTCCTTCTGCTCTTTCTTGTATAAAATAGTGATATTTGCCTAATAAGCATTTATTTATTAGAAGCTGCCTTATACAGTAGAAAGAGCAGTAGGCTTGGAGTCAGAAGAGACTTAATTTTGACTCCGCTCTTTTGTGTACGACAAGTGTACCTTTGAACACATGACTTCAATTTTTCTAAGCCTTAGTTTCCTCATCTGTGAAAGGGAGATAACTACGTGTACTACCTACCTTAGAGGCAGTTGTGAAGCAAGCTCTTTGTAACTCATAACACACCCTAAATTGTAGTGTAGAAAAGTAAAACAAAAGATCAGATTTTTTAAAATGCTGAGATACAGTGTTAGCCAGGGAGTTTGTAACTTCTTATCTGCAGGAAGTATTAGCCATCTAGCAGGGATACTTTTATAGCCTTATTAACGTACAGTTAGCTCTTCATATTATTTTCTTTCTTTCTTTCTTTTTTTTTTTTGGAAGGCAATTGGGGTTAAGTAACTTGCCCAAGGTCACACGGCTAGGTTTTTGTTTGCGTGTGCATTAAGTGTCTGAGGCCGGATCCGAACTCAGGTCCTTCTGACTCCAGGGCCGTCACTCTACTCATTGTGCCACCTAGCCGCCCCTCTTCATATTATTTTTGTACTATGGAATTATATGAAGTTGATAATTTTGTTTCTAGCAGTTGAAATCTAACTAGCAATTTTTTTTGTTATTGATGTTGCACTTTCCTCTACCTGGGTAACTCACTTGACTTCATAATATGTTTTTTTGGTTCAGTATATAAATCTATGTTTTAGCTGGATTGCTAAGTGATGAATAACATTTTTTTTGTACAGTTTCTGAACAAGAAAGAAACTTAGTGGTCATCTGGTCCAACCTTCTGTCTCGTCCAGGAATCTTTTGTATGATATCCCTGACAAATGATCATTCAGCCTCTGCTTATATAGAAGGAAGCTTCCTCCTTTGCAGGGGAACCCATTCCATTTTGGGGATACTCTAGTTTTTTTAATGTTCTTCCCTATATCGAGACAAAAATCTGCTTCTGTAAATTCCACCTATAAGTCCTGTCTTGGCACTGTGTTGCTACATAAAAAAAAATCTGACACATCTTCATTTCAACATATCAGATTTGAAGGCACCTGTCATGTCTCTTCTCAAAGCTTCTTTTTCCTAATTAATATCACCGTTTCCTTCATATGACATGACTTGAAGGGTTTTCAGTATCCTGATCACCTTTCTCTAGATATCTTCTAATTTGTCACTGTACTCCTTAACATGATGTCCAGAGCAGAGGACAGTACTCCAGGTGTCATTGATTATAGTGTAAAGGTACTCCTTGGTTCTGGACCTTGCACTAATGTCTTACAATGATACCTCATTATAGAAGTGAGGTCAAAGAGTCTGCTTGTGAAATTTATCTTTTGGTAGGTCCTATCAAGTTGAAAAGCTTTTGAGTACAGGCAAGAAGATAGACTATATATGTGCTGACTCAGAATGTCCTCATGGTCTAAAGTGTCAGAGTCAAGAATGGTCTTCTTCTGGTCTCTGTCTGAAAGCATGGGTTTGAATCCCACTTCTGACATGACAGTATCATCTAAGGAATAAACTAGCTGATTTTGGGGGAAGTCTGCCATTGGAGGGTTAATTCCTGAGGAATCAACTTTTTTCCAGCCACAACTCATGAAAAATTTCTGCTAAAGGGTGGCTAGGTGGCACAGTGAATAGAGCACTGGCCCTGGAGTCAGGAGGACCTGAGTTCAAATCTGGCCTCAGACACTTAACACAAAAACTAGCTATGTGACCTTGGGCAAGTCACTTAACCCCAATTGTCCTCCAAAAAGCAAAAACAAAAACAAAAACAAAACAAAACCAAGAAAAATTTCTGCTAAGATGAAGGTTTGGTCTTCATTCTTTCAGAGAACGCTCAGAGTAAAAAAATCACACATTTTAAAAATATTATTTTGGATATTATAGTGCTTTTAATTCAGTCTTAAGTTATGTTAGCTTTTGGGACAGCCATACCACAATCTTAAGCAAAATTTCTAAGACCTTTTTGCCATTAAACCAGGCTTTGCAAATTCTGCACATGGATGGTTGAGTTTTTATTTTACATTTATCCCTGTTGTGTTTCATTTTTTTTCTATTTAGCCTATTATTTTAGCCTTGTGAGACTTTTTTGAACACTGATTCTGCAATGCAACATGGCAGCCAGCTTGCAAAATAGGCAGAGTGTTGAACTTGGAGTCAGGAAGACCCTAGGGAAATCCCACTTACTATTGTGTGTCCCTGTCAAGCAACCTAACCTTTCTCAGCCTCAATTTCCTCTTCTTTAAAATGGAGATAATAACATTACATGTGAAGTTTAAAGGTTGCTTTGTAAACCTTATCTAATTGCTATTCTTCTTATTGTCATTATTCTCTGTCCCTCCTAGCTTTATTTTGTATGTACATTTGACGGGCATCCCTTTTTGTGTATCTTTATCCAAATTATTAAACTGTTAAACTGCAACAGAACCAAAGATGGGTCCCTGAATCATGGTTGACCCTGATCCATTCATCAACATCCTAGTTAAGCTCATTTATCCAGCCATGTTTCTACTCAGTATCCTCATTTTAAAATTTTGTCCACAGGAATGTCTCCAGATACTTTGTCAAATTATCTTGCTGAACTTGGGATACATTTTCCTTAGTGTATACACAACATATGATGTGTTATCAGATTTCATGTGAATTACTTTGACTTTTTGTTTCTCTTCTGTTTGTTCATTCTGATAAAGAATTTGACAAATAGTTTTTAGATTCTTTTAATTCAGGAATATTTGGAAAATGGCTCCTTTTTCCTTCATTTGACAGCCATATTATCTGAGAAATTTTGGTATTAAAATGATTAACATTTTCAGTTTTCATTTACCAGCTTGAAGCAGAGAGAGATGATCAGTTTTCTTTGTAAATTTTTTGCAAAACCCTTAAGTTACACATGCTTGTTGGAAAACTTTCTAGCTACCTACATGTTCTTGTAACTGCATTGTACTTTTGGTTAACTATGCTTCCAGAAAATGGTGCATTCTTGCATTGGTAACCATTGTGAACAGTTAGCATGTTATGAACTGTTACTGTTGAATTTATATTGAGTCACTAAATGAAAAATTTTTATGCAGAGACATTTAAAAGAGTTTATTTTAGATTTTTAAAAATACCCCATGGATCAGTCGTAGTGTATTTGCTTTTATTCAGGTGGATCTTTGTGCACCAGTAATTGAGATTAACTATGAGAGCTTAATCACTGAAGCTCATCCTCTCCTGATAACCCAAGCATGAATTTAATAGTTTGCCTAGATCATTAAGCATGTAAGTGACTTTCTCACGGCCACACAATCAATAATGTGTCAGAAGCAGATCTTGAACTTTACCTTTTCAATCTATTGTGCTGTGGTAGAGGGCTGCTAGGGGGCACAGTAGATAGAATGCTGGGCCTGAAGTCAGGGACACTAATCTTCCTGAGTTAAAATTCAGTCTCAGGTACTAGCTGTGTGACCTTGGGTAAGTTACTTAATCCTGATTGCCTGACCTTGGGTAAGTTACTTAATCCTGATTGCCTCAGTTTCCTCATCTGTAAAATGAGCTGGAGAAAGGAATGGCAAACCACCCCTGTATCTTTGCCAAGAAAACCCCAAGTGGGGTCACGAAGCATTGGATATGACTGAAAAATGCCTGAATGGTATGACTGCCTCTCCACATTTCTATAGTGTTTTAAAACCTCTAAAGTTTGTAAAGCAGTTCTCAGCGACTCTAAGGCAGAGAGTACAAATATTTTTATCCTTATTTTACATTTAAAGAAACTGAGGCACATAAAAATTGAGTAATTTTTCCAAGAACACACAGCTAATCTCTGTGTCCACAAGCCTAGCAACATTTTTTTCCAGTGTGTCATGATTTTCCTGACAGGAAGCCCTCCATAGTTTTAGTCATATAATCTAAGATATCAGAGTTTCGTTTACGTTAGGCTTCATTTTTGAGATTCTTCTCTTTATCTTCTTTCCAGCACCTTTTTCTGTTTTTTGCTTCAGCACAACACAAACTCAGCCAGCCATTTAAAATGCAAAATTACTTTAGCAGTAAGGAGGAAATCTCAGGGCATCGAGTACACAAGGTTAGGTCAGTTACAGGTATACTGTTTTGCCTGGCACAGTTTATATTTATTGACTCCAAAACTGACCAGATCACCCTTTGAACAATCTTTTTTGTTATCCATACCTTGTTTATTGGCTCTCAACACTTCTTTATCAAATTTCTCTTCTTTTAGTTCTAGTCTCTTTCACTTTTCTCCACCTCCAACACTTTTTGAGATCCTTTCCCCATGTTCACTAGCTTCGAAAATCTTTATCTTCATTATTTGTTTTTTTTCCAAACACCTTCATACCTCCCCTCTTTTTTCATCTTCTACCCCTACCCCAGCTTAGCTAGATATCATGGAGATCATATCATATTTCCAGACCTCACTGATTTCTTATTACAAATATAATGGTGCTTTGTATTTTGGCTGGGGTCAAGAAGGGGTGGGAAAGGAAATAAAACTTGATTGGTTCCTGAATCCTTTCTTTCTCCATCCTCCTTGACTGGAAAAGGAGTACTGAATTGAAGGTTTTTGTTTTTTTCCTAGTCATTTGTACTTTTGCTCTTCTTTATTAGCACGAATGATAGAAATTTGACTGTGTGTACTAGAGTATTAAACCATAAGACAGGGTGTGTTACTGTCTAAATATAACTCTGTTGCCTGTGCTTGAAAGAAGAATAAGACTTTCTTCGGTCTGCTTTTGTTACTAGGTCTTTACCTTTGTAGCAATTAAATTTTGGGCATTTAATTTATTTGGTTGAAGCTGTAACTTTGAGATACTCAGAGGTTCTTCTGAGAATGGACTACTCTTATCACCCACCGGCTTTCTTTCCTTTAAGGCTTGTATTGTTGAACTGAACCATTTGTTAATTTATTAATCAGGTGAGTTTTTAGTTCAAAATAAATACCATATCTGGGTTCTTATCTGTAGTTGAAATGATATCATCTTCCAATTACAGACTTACTAAAATCACTAAGTTGAAGGTGACTGAAAAATAAATGTGAATAAGTTCTTAGTAGCCGGCATTTCTTCCCACTTCTACTTTACTTAGTAAGTTAATGAAAGCTGACCATTAGGGATTCACATCATTTAACAAACAGTGATCTTTCTCATAAAAAAAGTCTACCCTTTCCTCTAAAAAGGCAAACTAAGAAAACTCTGGTTTTCAAACTATATTTCAAATTAGGAACCAGCAAAACTATTTGGTATACTATATTACATAGGAGAAAGAGTATTAATGTTGCATCAGAGGACCTGAGTTCCAATTCTGATCCTGCCATTGGCCAAATGTATAGCCTGAGTGAGTCACTTAACTTTTCTGGATTTCAGTATCTTTATGTATGAAAAGAGAAGTATACTAGATTAGGCCACTCGAATGTCTTTTCCAGCATTCATTCTGTGATTATGCTGGTTAAAAGATAGAAAAGTAAGTTACTGCAACAGACTTGATAAAGAAACCAGAAAATATAGTAGCTCATGCTTGTTATCTCCCAACTGTGTATTGCTCCAGAAATACTCCTTGTCTGACAAGAACTACTGGGAAATTTGGAAAACAGTTTAGCAGAAATTAGGCTTAGACCAGCATCTGAAACTATATAACACCATAAGCTCCTAATGACTCTGACCAGAATATACAAGTCCCATCTTAATAAAATTAAAGAAGGGAAAGTAGTTTCTTTCACAACCATAGCTAGGGGGAGAGTTCCTATCAAATCAAGGTATGATACAGTAGAAAGGGTAGTGAATCTGGAGTCCAAGAACCTAGGTTCAGATCCCACATCTATTGCTTACTGCCCACGTGATCTTGTCTACTTAATCTGTATGGACTTCAGCTTCTTTACCTGAAAAATGACAGGATTAGATTACATGACCTCCAAGGACCTTTCTAGCACTAAATCTGTAATCTGTGGCTTATAGGATATCATAAAAAGCAATATAGCAACTCTCATTAGATAAAATATAAAAAGTTTTGCATTTATAAATTTAGTTACGTTTGAATAATAAAAGAAACTATTGAACGGAAGAAAAAATAGTTGTTTGACCATGGGCAAGTCACTTAACCTCTCAAAACTTTATTTATAGAATTGTGTAATAGCACCTACTTTGCATAATTGTTATGAGGATCAAGTAAGATATATAGATATATTTATAAAGATATCTCTCTATATAGATCAACATAGTTCTTTGTAAGCCAGATATTAACTATTATGATTAATATTGTTCTATGAATAGTTTGATATCCAAGTTTATATGTTTATAAATGCATAAATATACATGTAGCTAATAGATTGATTTGATGTATTGAATATGGATAAGATCAAAAGACACTCTTAATAAGTAAGTGGTTTAAATAAGAGATTTATCTACAATGATCACATAGTAATGTCACTAGCTTTTGAAGAATGAACTTACTCTGCTTAACTGGGAATTTATTCACCTTTGAAATATTTTTTTATCAGCAAAAAACCTTTCATTTTTACTTTTAAAACTGGGATAGCTAGCCAGAGAAGAGAACCTCTAATAGTTTCCAAATGTTTACCGTTTAGGCTTGGATTAGACTGTAAACCTTAGCAAACATCAGGAATTTGCAAAGCTTGCCATTTTTCATAGATCCTTTCATTATGGCTAGATGTAACCCATGCAAATTCTGTTTTATTATTCTCATATTATCTTCCTTGGGAAACTATGTCCTCAAACCAGTGACTTAATTTTAAAAAGCAAAACCTCAAAATTTTTATGCATTAAAGTTTTTTAAATGGCCATTTCAATTACTGTAGAAGTAGAAAATGGTTCCAAAATGGATTTCATTATATGATTTATCAAATGTGATTTATCACAGACAGGGTGTCATCATGCATTTTTTCCCAATAAACATTTATGCTAATAACATGGGCTTTGATTTTATAGAAATATTAATTGCTTATATCTTAGGACTTTGGCATTGGTCAGTATGACTGAATGATCACTTCTAACTCTTAAGAAAATTCCTACAGCTAAAGAAATCATATGAATTGTTTACCAATGTTGAGACTACTAGAACTAGTGGTTATTCATTGAAAGTTGGAATTTTATAACAAAGTAAAAGGAGATATAATTTCTTATTTTAAAATATTTTATTTTGAACTTAAATCATCAATAAGCACAAAAAAGAAGAAAGTCTCCTATAAGAAACTGTGAACTTCCCTTATATACAATTTGTTTACAATAAATGTTATAAACATATGCATACATATATGTGTATGTGCGTTTACCATACATATACAGGGTAACAAAACTGCTCTATTTGTTTGGCTCCCTATTTGTACTTTTCTCCCCTGTATATTTTAAGGAAATATTTTATTGATGCCTTTTGTTGTCATATCTCTCACTACGTATTTACTAACCTACCATTTACATTCTCCCCTTTTCACTGAGGGTAACAAACATGAACTTCTTCATCCTAGGAAATTTCACAGGCTGTAATTGAAAATAATTTCACAAGAAGGATTTAGGTAAATTTATGGAAGATAGACTTGTGATCTATTTGCTAATGGGATAGAATTGCTGTTATGGAGGGCAGTGGCACTCACTGCTTCCTTTCTCTTGCTTATAGCTTTAACCCATTAGAGCTCTAAAGTTTGCCTACAGTTTGCAGAGAAAGAAGAGTCTATGACAGAACCTTGGGGAACACCCACAGGTAGGGGGTTGTGATGAATGATGAACCAGCAGAGGTGGATGAGAAGTAGCTGACAGATAGTTAGACAAAGAACCAAGAGAGTTGGGTCATGAAAAACCAGAGAGGAGAGAGTTCCAGGAGAACAGGATGGTCAGCACTGTCAACTGTAGCAGACAGGTTGGGAAGGATGAGGATTGAGAAAAAAATATCAGATATGACAAAGAAGATCATTTTTAAAGTAGTTTTAGTTGAGGACTAAGGTTGTGTACCTATTGTCAGTCTTGGCTGTGTCTCTGTGAAGGTGTTATTATCTCATTCATCTCTTGGAAAGGTCACTGTTGTGCTATTACTGTTTTATCTTTAATGTTCTGTGGACTTTGTACAGTTAGATAAAATGACTGCTTTTTGTACTTGAACATAATTCTTATATGTAAGTTCATCTTATGGAGGCTTTGAAAGCATCTTTGGAACAACTCCAGTAGCTGGCAGAATGATGGGGTTATCAGTTTTATTAATTTCATCATCATCATTTCATTATATTTCTGGAAGACATGCTTATTCCTGTCTCCTGGCCTTTTCTCAAGCTATTTGAACTGAACTGACATGCACTTCTTTCTCCTTTCTCACTATCCATATCCTTTAAGACTCAGTTTTAACCCAACAATAAGGCTTTTTTTTTTTTAACTGACCCAAGTCATATTAACATAGCTATTTCCTGAATTCTTATGGTTTCTATCTAGGACAGCCCTTGCCTTGGGTGTCTATCTTTAATTGGGCCCTGGGATCTCAGCAGGAATAAGATAATAGACCCATAGGCTCTGTAACTTTTCCCCTTAGCTCCTTGGAGTCTACTTTAAGGGAGTTTAAGTAGTAGTCTAATGTTTAAAAGCATTAGAGCTAGGGGCGGCTAGGTGGCCCAGTGAGTAGAGCGTTGGCCCTGGAGTCAGAAGGACCTGAGTTCAGATCCAGCCTCAGACACTTAATGCACAAACAAAAAAACGTAGCTGTGTGACCTTGGGCAAGTTACTTAACCCCAATTGCCCTCCAAAAAAGCAAAAAAAAAAAAAAAGAAAAGCATTAGAGCTGAATTTGACACTTAGTGTCCTTTCAGCCCTTTCAAACTTTTCTCACATTGTTACTTAACTGTTTTATGTAAAAATAATTTGTTTGCTTTGTTAGTCTTTTTTTTTTTAATATTTTAGTGGATAGGGTGGCTCTCTTATTTAGGTTTCTAATATATTGTTGTATACATGGGCATTTCTTAAATATTAAGAACTGGCTGCCATGGTATGTCTACCATTGTTCATTTTTTAATTGAAAATCTGCTTCATTACCAATGCATTAAAATATGGTTCTAAAAATTTTTTTTATTCTAATGTATTTTTTATTTTTCACAAATTTGAGAATTAAATATATTTTACATTCTTAAAGCGACATTAATATGCTTTCATTCTCTAGTTGTTTAGAATGTACCTTAGAAAATACTTTCCTGGTTATTTGAAGAAGTTTGAAACAATGAATATTGGATATTTGTTTCTTGTAATAAAGAATGCATATGTGTATGTATGTATAGTTTTTCATTATAGCAAATAGTAATGTGTTTTGACAGTGTTGTTGTAGCTAATTTATCATACTTTTTCTTTAGTGTTATTCCTCTGTTAAGAGAATCAGTTGGAATATTGATGCAGCGAACACCTCCATCACTGGAAAGTACTCTTCCTCAGTGCTATCAGAGGGTAAGTTGTAAGACTTCCAGACCTCTGAGTTTTGTGAAGATCCAAACTCCTGAGGTTTTTAGTGTGTTTTTTAAGTATTGAATTTTTGACCAGCATGTGCTTGGATATAGTGGGTTTTTTTTAAATTCCAGGATTGAATCATGACTGATAACCATTACCTCAGAACAGGTTAAAAAACTTTTTTTTTTTAATAGATAAAGAAAAAGTTGTAAGGTGTGACTTAGCTGGAACTCTGAGCTTATTTCTTATTGAAGAGCATAATTGAGCAAGACAGAAGATCCCCAAGATTAAAATTTGGAAGTGGATTTTATTGCTGTGGGACTGCTGGGGTTACATGGTTACGCAAATCAGACAGTGCTGGCACAGACCATGTGCTGGTTTTTAAAGAGATTCAATAGCTAGGTTATGTAAGCAGACACTACAATCAGTGATTGGTCGGTGTACATTTGAATTTCCTGCCTTCCTGGAAGTTTACCCTAGGCTGAGGGACTGGGAACCCAGAATGGGTGGAGATGGGGAACACAGGTGGGGGGTGGGGCAAGGAAAAGAATGGAGCAGGGATTTTACCCTAGGCTGAAACTCCTTCCCCCCCCCACCCCCCCAGATCAATTAGGAGAGGGGAAGGGTGGAGTTCGCCTGCAATTAGGGGAAGGGGAGGGTGGAGTTGTGCTCAATGGAACATTTTTTAAAAAGCTTAAAAGTTTAATATTGCATGATAGAAAGATATAATGCAAATGTCTTAAGGGTAGAGATTGTCTTTTCAGCTGCTAGTCCATTGTCTTACCTAATCATGTGCCTAATAAACATTTGCTTATTTATACTGTTTGTTGAATTGTGGATGTTGTCCTCAAATTTACATAAAGATCCTTCTTAAACTTAGTTTTTTTTTCTTTAACTACTTGCCCACCCTGGGCAGCTAAGTAGTGCAGTGGATGGAGTGCTGGGCCTGAAGTCTGGAAGACTTATCTTCCTGAATTCAGATCTGATCTCAGACACTTAATAGCAGTGTGACCCTGGGAAAGTCATGTAATCTTACTATCTCACTTCCTCATCTGTAAAGTGAGCTAGAGAAGGAAATGGCAAACCACTACAGCTTCTTTGCCAAGAAAACCCCAGATGCGTTCCCAATGAGTTTGACGTGACTAAAATGACTGAACAACTGTCCCCTTAAAATTTGGAATCTGAAAAATGTTGATACCAATTCTAAAAGGAATTGCCCCCTAGTTTATGAATAGCAAGAAAACCTTAGGATTCCCTTTTTCCCAGAGGCAGACTATTTTAGAATGCACTTGTACTTTAGATAATTTTGTTTGTACTTTTATCATCTTGTTTAATCCTTTCATTGTACATATGAAGCTACTGAGGCCCAGAGAAGCTAAGTGACTTGTCCAGGTTTATACAGGTAGTAAATGGCAGAGTTGGGCTTTGAACTCAGATCCCTAGAATCAAAATCCACCAGGCTTCACTGTACCACACCAGCTCTGCCTTACAGACCCGGAAAACAAAGAGGGAAATGTAATATTGCATACTCCTTAAATCTGAAAAATTTAGAAAACTTGAGTATCATACAAAACTGGAAATAAGCTAGTAAAGAACTGAGATACACAAAAATCTCACCAGGTTGAAATTGTGGGCTGAAGCTAAGAAGATCAAATTTAATTGGGATATATGTGAGGTCTTAAACTTGGTTTCATAAATTTAGCTCTATCAGTAGAGGATGGGGGGATGCATTGACAGAAAATAGTTTATGTGGAAAAAACCTAGGGCTTCAGGAAATTGCAATCTCTAATGTAACTGTCAAAAAAGTGATTGTGATTTTAAGTTACATTGATTGGACTATCCTGTTTAGGAGTAGGAGAGATTTAAGAAATTTTTTAATTCCACATCCTCAGTTTACAGCTGAAGTAACAGGCATAAATATGTTGAGCATACAATATGATCATATAGCTGGTAAGTAGTAGAAATGGGTTTCCCATCCAAATGGTTTGATTTCAAGTCCACTGCTTTATTGCTCTACACTGTTGTATTACTCTATGTTGTTTTTTTTATCTTAATCACAATATTATTGCTATATATTGGCATAGGGTGAACTCGGATCCTGCCAAGTTCATCTCCCTGTTACTCTTACTGGTCCATATTTTCTTCTTGGTATTCTGTGAATCCTATTAAATCTCTCTTTCAATGTTTAATCATGTTTATACTGATAATTCCTGGGGAAAATTTGTTCAAAATAATGAGGCTATACAAATTTAAATGATAAAGCTAAAAGCTAGCAAAGTTATTATTTCTAAATACTATTGAGGCCTGTGCTTCTTGGGCCTAAGCCCACAACTGTTCAGCTCCCCCCCCACCTTCACCCTTATTTCTGTGGGTCCATTTTCTTACCCCCTTAATTATCATAACAGCACTGATAAATATTTTCTGGAAAAAAAATGTATATATATTATATCTCAAATGAATGAAGTAAGGTGGTGAATGAAGTATGTAACTGTCTGCTTCCAGAGAAAGAAGGCAACTAAGCTAGTAGTAATGGTTCTAACCTATACTCTTACTTCTTACTTGTCTAAGATTATATTATCATTTAATCTCCCCGGGCTTTAGTTTTTTCATCTGTAAAATGAGAATTATAGTACTTGTCCTACAAGGTGCTTTGTGGGAACAAAAACAACTATTTAATTTAGATGTAAAATTTTCATATTTTCTTGACCAGATTTAAAGTTACAATGATCTGGTTAGCCATACATTGACTGTAAGAAATTTTAAAATATTTTCAAAATCAGTTAAAATCACTTTGAACAGTTATTATTTATTATGAGCAAAACATATTAGGTACTATGAATCTAAAGGTTCCTGCCCTTGAGGATTACTAAAATTGTTGGTGGCTTTTAAATGCACTATATGCTTAGTAAAACTTAACTTCCTGATATATTGAGTTGGTCAGGATAATATGTGTTATTTTGCATTATCACCCTGTTGTGGAGGAAGGAAGTCTTAGATCAAGGTGTTTTAGGGGAAAACCAGTTTGAGATTAAAAAGTTTCTATAGATCATATGGGTATCCAGGTACTCAGGAGTTGTCATAATTAATATTTAATGTAACTTCAGCCTCATATCTTTGTCTTGTCCTCCTCATAAAGCATTTAGGAATGTTTTTCATATTTTGTCCAGAAAAACATAGGTATTAACAATGAATAACATTTTTTTTTTTTTGCTTTTTGGAGGGCAATTGGGGTTAAGTAACTTGCCCAAGGTCACACGGCTAGGTTTTTGTTTGTGCGTTAAGTGTCTGAGGTTGGATCCGAACTCAGGTCCTTCTGACTCCAGGGCCGGCACTCTACTCACTGTGCCACCTAGCCACCCCCAACAATGAATAACTTCTAATAAATTTATATTTATTTGTGGAAATATGGCTTCATGTGACATATGTGATACCCATTTCATTTATATTTCATTTTAGAACTATCAGAGAGTGGGGCCTAATTTTTTTTGATAAATTATAGCAATTTCTGCATAGCTAATAATCATTGTTTCCACACTTTATATATTCTAGGTTCTGCAGTTGCAAGGAGTTTACCATTTACAAGAGCAGCATTTTTGGACTCTTTGTTCTGATGTTTATGTTGGGACCTTGAAATTAGTAGTAGCACCTGATGCTGATTCAAGGTGGATTTTAAGCCAAACTCACAATATTTTTACTCAGGTATGGCTATTCTTCACTTTATTATTGGTAGAATCTTTGAAATTATTTTTATTACATGTATTAGCCAACATCATGTATTTTCCTGACACAGATGTTGATTTTGGGGGACTCTTTGTAACTTATACTTTGTAGAAAGTTTTGTTTAATGCTTAGATTTGTAGTACTTGAGGAAATTATAGTATGAACATTTAATATTCTTTACTGTAAACATTATAAAAACATGTTATGATGGAAAAATAAGGCCACTTTTTAAATGGATAGATGTGAGGCAGCATAGTATATTGAGTAGAGTGGTGAATTTTGGATTGGGTTCAGAACCTCTTTCTGACCCTTGGTAGGTTTGTGGCATTAGGCCAGTTGTTTAAGTTCCCTGTTCTCCGTTTATATGTTAAATGGTGGTAGCCTCATAAACTTGTCATCTTTTACTTTTTAGCTCTTTCTCACCTGCCATTTTCAATCTGTTACTAAGTCCTGTGGATTCTTCCTTTGCAGCATGTCTAGCATCCTGATATAGGTCCTTATCCTTTTATACATGGACTGTTGCAATAACCTTCTGGTTGGCCTCCCCACAAGTTTCTCCCCATTCTAGTCCATCTTCCACTTACCTACCAGAGTCATCTTCCTAAAACACAAATCTGATCAGGTTACCCTCTCTCTTTCCTCAAACTTATGAAGCTCCATATTATCTTCAAAAGCACATATAAAATCTTCTGTGGGACTCTTAAAATCCATCCCAGCCTTGTCCCTTCCTACATTTGCAGTCTTCTTACATTTTCCTCCCTTACAAATACTAAATAGGGGTAGGAGAAGGTATGAAGTGGAGGAAATAGGCATTTATATAGTGCCTACTATGTGTGGCACACTTAATATATGTTCTCTTATTTGACTGTTTCATCCAGTGATACTGGCCTGCTTGCTGTATCTCCAGGAAAACACTCCCATTTTCTCATCCCATGCCTTTTCACTTACTATGAAATTCTCTGCTTGTGAATTCTATTCTAGAATTCTCTCTTTACCCCTGCCTTTTGGCTTTTCTGGCTTTCTTTAAAATTAAGCTAAAATCCCACCTTCTGGAAGGTTTTTCCTGGTTCTTCTTAGTACTAATATCTTCCCTTTGAAATTAGTTGTTTTCATATTTGTGACTCCCCCATTAGAGTGTAAGCTCCTGGGGCAGCTAGGTGGCCAGTGGATAGAGCACTGGACCTGGAGTTAGGAGAAACTGAGTTCAAATTCTGCTACAGATGCTTGACACTTACTAGCTATGTGATCTTGGGCAAGCCAATTAGCCCCAATTGTCTCCAAAAAAAAAAGAATGTCAGCTCCTGGGAACAAGTATTGTCTTTCTCCTTTGTTTCCCCAGTACTTAGCAATTGGCAGGATAGGAAAAAAAATTGAATCTACAATGGAAAATCTCTGTAAAGAAGTGAGAGAGATTACAAATTCAGAACACACACTCTCTCTCTAATGTGAAGGAAAATCTGGAACTAGAGAAACAAAAGGAAACAACATTAAAAGAACATTATGAACTTTATACAGGCTAAAGTGATTGCCTTTGAACACATGGTACACAAATGCAAATTAAAGACCTTAAGTCTCAGAATACTATGACAAATCAAAACACTGTACTCTTACCCAAAACTTTATGAATACAGAAAAAGCAAGCACTGATTAAGATAATCCACAGATTGCTTCTAGGAAATAAAAGAAAAAGCTTTTCAAACTCTTAGTGACTAAATATAAGAATTTCAGTAGGGGCAGCTAGGTGGTACAGTGAATAGAGCACTGGCCCTGGAGTCAGGAGGACCAGAGTTCAAATCTGGCCTTAGACACTTAACACAAAAAAACTAGCCGTGTGACCTTGGGCAAGTCATTTAACCCCAATTGCCCTACTATCCCCCCTCCAAAAAGCAAAAAAAAAACCAAAAAAAAACACAAAAAAGAATTTCAGTGATAAATAACAAATTGCCTATGTGTCCAGAAAAAAAAACCAAAACAACTTTCAAATATAAAGGAAAGGAAATGAAAATTATACAGTATTATTCTGCATTGAGGAAAGTCCACTCACAAGAAAGGATGAAGTAATATATCCTGGAAAGCAAAGGTGCTTAAGCTTCTACCTGGAATGATTTACCCTGTAATCCAGAGACTTGCTGTTAACAAAGAGATGGATCTCTAACAAAAGAGAAGCATTTGTGGTGTTTCAGCCCTAGAAACCAAAGAGAAGTAAATTAGTATAATTGTTAAGTAATGAATAAGCAATGAAGTTAATTACTCTACCTTTTGAGGTTATTTTTTAAAGGGAGAGAACTGATAAATGAAGTATTATTAGGGGGAAAATGAATGTGTATAAAGATATGAGTGGAACTTAAAGGAAACCCAGAGAAATAAATGTGGAGGGAAAATGAGAACTGTTAGTAATATCTATGGTTTGCACAGCAGAAGCAATGAACAGAATACAAAAGCTTGACTACTATGGAGAGTCTCACCAAAGAAACAAAAGTGAAGACAACTGATTAGGACTGCAAATATACAGAAGTGAAAGAATAGCATAGTGCAAGAAAGAATTCAACCAACTGCCCAGAACTTCTGAATACAGAAAATGCCAATTGAAATCATTCATGAATCACCTTTGGAAAAAACCCAACACTTCACACTGAAGACTTGTAGAGAGTAAATTGAATAATTTCATTGAGGGAAAAAATTAAATTCTGCAAGTAGCCAGGAGAAAGACTTTCAAAGACAAAGGAAAGGGAAATTTGAATAATCTGAGACTAGAAAATGCAAGAAGGGATGGGAATAATGTATTCCAAAGAACAATGAAGGTGAGAATGCAGCCCAGGGTTTCCTGTATATCTGAGCCTAACGTTAAATAGAAAAAAAAAAGGGGGGGTGGGGGTAGGAGGATGTTCAATAATAAAGATGTGATCAAAACATTCTTAAAAAAAAAACAAAACAGTAACAAACCTTAAGAGATTATTTATGTCTTGAGTACCCACAACAGCAAAATTATAGGAGTGATGACTGCAGTAGAGGAAGACAGAATAACAATAGCAATAATAGTGATAGAGAGACTAATAGAAGGTTTTATAAATATATACAAGGAATGAAGGTGAAGAACTACATATACAAAACGAATAAGCATTCCCCAATAGATAAGTAGTCAAAGGATATGAACAAACAGTTCTCAAAAGTATAGACAACTATGTGGAAAGGTGTTCTAAGTCACTAGTAATAAGAGAAATAGAGGTTGA
The DNA here is from genome assembly GCA_011680675.1 of Gymnobelideus leadbeateri. Lineage (NCBI taxonomy): Eukaryota > Metazoa > Chordata > Mammalia > Diprotodontia > Petauridae > Gymnobelideus > Gymnobelideus leadbeateri. Next base: position 108,646 of record WOXC01000378.1, read on the forward strand.
AACAAACCTGAGGTTTCACTTCATTACCTGCAAATTGGCAAAGAGGGTGAAAATAGCAAATAATCAGTGTTAGAGGGGTTGTGGAATGATAGGCACATAATACATTGTTGGTAGAGTTGTGACATACGTACTTCAGTTTTGGAAAGCAGTTTAAACTTGGAAAAATTAAGTGATAAAAATGTCCATAATCTTTGAACCAGAGACTCCATTACTGGGCTTATACCCCAGTATAAGAAGCAAGTCCTTGTATACACCATGTTTATGGCAGCACTTTTTGTGACAACAAAAAATTGGAAACAGTGTAGATGACCTTCAGCTGGAGAATGGCTTAGAAAAACAGACTTGTTAGAGCGCTGGCCCTGGAGTCAGAAGGACGTGAGTTCGGATCCGGCCTCAGACACTTAACGCTCTCAGACAAATATAAACCTAGCCGTGTGACCTTGGGCAAGTTGCCAATTGCCCTCCAAAAAAAAAAACAAAACAGACTTGTGAATGTAATGGAATGAATAGAGAAACTTGGAATGATCTACATGAACTAATGCAGAGTGAAGTAAGAAGAGCCAAGAAAACAGCATGCTTAATGACTACAGCAATGTAAATGGAAAGAGGAATTACACACATACATAAAAATCAAAAGTGAATGTAGTAAACTTATAAAGGTCAGTCATGACTCAAATGAAGAAATATGAGAGCACACCACCAAACTGTGAGGTCGCCAAGTGTGCCGTATTGCACGTGGTTTTGGACTTGTAAATTTATCAATATGTTATACTGATTCACCACCACCCCCCCCTTTTTCCTTTGTCTTTATAAATATTATTTGTTGTAGGTATTAGCTTTCTGGGAAGGAGAGGCAGGGGAAAACTATAATATTAAAAAACAAACATCAATAAAAACTTATTACTGAAGAAACAAATGTGAATGGACTATAAACAGTCTAATAAAAGGACAGAGTGGCAGAATGGATAAGAAAATAAAACCTCATATTCTGTGTTTTATGAAGAACCTCTTGTTATAGGAATATAAATTTTTAAGATCTTCTTTGCCCCTAGGTTAAGTGCACCTGGAGCCTGTGGTGGGAGGCTAGTTTTTCAGGAACACCCACACCTTGGTGCTTTGTGATTGGGCAGTGGGTCAAGAGGGTTGTTACATTCTCTGAGCCAGGAGAAGGCTGTATAATCCCTGATGTGAGACTTTGTTTTGGGGCTCACTTTGAGAAGTGTTGTGTGAATTGACCAGATGAGACTCTGGGCAGCCATTGAGAGCCCCCTGGCTTTAAAAAAAACCCAGATGTTGATGCTTCCCTCTCTGGTAACTGTGATTTGGTATGGATATAATGGTTGGACAGTTGGAGGCCTGTCTGCTTGAAATGTTTCTGTCTGTATACTGTGAAGTTCAAGGTGCTGACCTTTTCCCCCTGAACTAGGTAAATGATATGTTTGCTTGATTAAAGCAAGATTGTTAATCCATTTTGAGTTGTTTTTCTTTAGAAAAGCAGATTTAAGAACCTGTGTTGGCAGCCACCCTGGGGATGCTGGGGTGCTTGCTGCTACACCTCTCCAAAAAGCAAAGACACAGACTCAATCAAAATGAGAGACCAAGGCAGAACTTACTTAGCATCAGGTGAATAAAAAACAGTAGTAGCAGTCATTCTACAAAACAAAAATAAAAATTCAGTATATCATTAAACAAGGGCTTTACATTATACTTTAAGAAAACAGACAATGAATCAATATTAGTAATAAAAATGTACACCAACTGATATAGCATATAAATTCATAAAGGTGAAACATCATGGCCCAGTGGTACTGTTGGAACCGTGAAAATATTCACTTCCCTCTGTCCCCAGAGAAAGGACTGCAGAGGAAATTTTCAGATGCCAAATAGACTGTGGTTAACACAACCCTCTCCTGATTGAGATTCTAAATTCTGTGACAATTCAGTGAAGTTCTTGCTTGTAAAATGACCGTCATCATTTTAGAAAGCATAGCACATAGGTATTTATGCTGTCTGTGGTTATTTTAAGTGGTATCTTTTACTTCATTGTGGTGCTTTGTTGATATTATATAGAAATGCTGAGGATTTATGTGTTTATTTTATATCCTTCTACTTTGCTAAAATTAGTTTCAAATATATCTTCATATTATATGCAGAAAAGAAATAGTTTTACTGTTACTACTTTCCTACAATTATTTTTACTACTACTCATGCTGATTCCTTCAATTTTTTTTGTTATTGCTATTGCTAGTATTTCTAATAATATTGAATAGTATTGGTGATAATGGGCATCATTGTTTCATTCCTGATATTATTGTGAAGATTTTCAGCTTAACCCTATTATGATGCTTGCTGATGGTTTTAGATAGATGCTTGTTATCATTTAAAAAAAAAATCTTTTTATACCTATATTCCCAAGTGGTTTTAACAGAAACCCTTTGTTGGGCAACTAGCTTTGACTTAAGTAAACTAGAAGAGGGGAAGAGTAGAAGCAAGATCAGGCCCAATGTCAAAATCCTTACCTCCTCTATCATTGGTGACCAGAAAGATGCATACTTCTTATCCCAAAATCCCCCTTCACAATCCTTCTCTTCTCAAAGACTTAGTAATTCACGTGAAACATAATACCAGGCCTGCTTATGGCAAAGTTAGCCTTTTGTGGTACTATGGAAGACATACAAAGAAACTTCCATAAGCTGGATATATTTAAAATTTCCTAATTCATCCTCTTTCTGTCTCCCAAAGAATTTGATCCTTAGCATCCAGGAAGCTGCATAGCTAAGGAGATTCTTTTTTCACCTGCTGTTTGGTCTAGATGGCTGCCAAGTTCTCTTCTGCCTAAAGTTTTCTGATTCTTTAACAATTCCATAAAACAATCATTTGTAATAGGTGATTGGAGGGGCAGCTAGATGGTGTAGTGGATAGAGCACTGGTACTAGAGTCAAGAGGATCTGAGTTTAAATCTAGCCTCAGAACACTTGACACTTATTAGCTATGTGACCCTAGACAGGTCACTTAACCCTGATTGCCTTGGCTACCCACCTATCCCCCCAAAAAAGGTGGTTAGAAAGACTTATTTTGGAAATCACAGCCATATATGTAGAACATTTTCAGTTACACATAAAGCAAGAACAAAGGTTCTGTTTACATTCTTTGAGAATGCAACTACGTTCCTCATCCTTTGGGGGAAAAAATCTGCCAATGTAACTTTTTTTTTTAATTAAAAAAAATTACAGGAAGATTCTGTGAGATTTTTAAAAAATTACTTATTCCACACAAATTCTTTTATTTTCTTTTGCCTTTTTTGGAGGGCAGTTGGATTTAAGTGACTTGCCCAAGGTCACACGGATAGTTTTTTGTATCAAGTGTCTGAGGTTGAATTTGAACTCAGGTCCTCCTGACTCCAGGGCCAGTGCTCTATTCACTGTGCCACCTAGCCGCCCCATACACAAATTATTTTCAAAAATTGAGAAGGAAAACACTCTAAAATAAGAGAACAATAGTCCTAGATCATCAAGTATTGGTTAAAATTTTTCAAGCAAAATCCTAGCAAAAAGATTTTATTCAGAAAATTATTCACTATGATGAAGTAGAATTTGTACCAGAGATACAAGGATGGATCAACATTAGAAAAGCATTGCAACTAATTATGTTAAAAATAAAAGCATATCAGATCATATTGTTTTATCAACAGATACAGAAAAAAGTCTTTGACAAAATACAATTATCAACAAATTCTACTATGTGCCAGACACTGTTCTGACTGCTGGGGATACCCAAAGAAAGAAACAGTATATTTGCAAGGATCTTCTATTCTATTAGTGGAGCCTACAATTATATATATTCAGCATAACTATGAAATGAATAAATGCAAACATACACAATGTAAATACAAAATAGTTTGAAAGGGAGAGTGCCAGGAGTTGGGAATATCAAGAAAAGCTTCATTTAGAAGGTTATGCTTAAGATAATTTTTAATTGAGGAGATATACTCTATAAGGCAGAAGTAAGGAGGGATTACATTCCAGGCTTGTGGAATATGGTAAGTATAAAGGTTTTGATACAGAAGATAGTGTGTTATGTTTATGGAACAGAGAAGAAGCCAAATGGGCTGGATTTCAGTGTGTGGGTGGCAGACTAATGCATTGGGGCTGGAAAGAGAGAAGGCCAGGTTGACTGGGACTTTAAAAATCTAAACAGAGGAATTTATCTTTTATCCTAGAGGCAATAGGGAACAACTGCAGTTGAGAGTACATATAGAAGGGTTGGCTTAGTAAGAAGTATCATTTCTCTGTCTCTGATGGGGAAAAAAGAGGAACCCATGGGAGACGATGTCAGGTGTTTTTGAGGTGAACAGAATGGGACAAAGGGAAACATAACTAATCACTTTGGTTTTTTCTGTAAAGTAAAAAAGGTGAATTTCTCAGCTGAGAGGGGTGAGGGCATGGCTAGGGACCTGAGAGAAAAGAAAGTTTAAAATAGCTTTTGTGAGGACTGAGATAGGGATCCAGTTAGGGGGTTTTAAAAGGATTGCCTTGCTTCAGTGAGAGCCTAATTAAAGTAAAATAACATGGATTTTCAATGTACCTCATCTTCACAGTTGTGTGGCTTCTCCCTCCTCTATAGAGAAGCATCTGAACAGGAGTGGGGAAGGCAGATGATGGGAGTAGTCTGGGAAAGAAAGAGGAGAATCTAGAGAGATGATAGTGGGCAGCAGATGAATAATGACATTCACAGTCCTCTAGGGCTGTGTCATCCAGTGGAGCTTGTCCTCTGGGCCTGGGTTTGATATTCCCCAGGGGTGACTGATGGAGAAGAGTGGTGTGGTAGGGGCTTGGGAAGTGCGCTCCCTACACAGTTGTTCTCCCATGTGACATCTGTTTCCTGTCTTCATGTCTTTGGCTTTGGCCATTCTCTCCTACTTCGTCCTTAGCTCTGCTCTGTTCAAGACCTTCTCTTTAAGTGCTGTTCAGGCACCATCTTCTATGTCAAACTTTTCCTTCTCAAACTACCATGCATTGAATTAACTACTTTGTGTGTATTCACTTTCACTTTTATTTATATTTATGCTGCATATATATGCATACATATATTTATACTTATTAGAATGTAAGCTCTTTACAAGTCTGAATTGTTTTTTTATTTGTGCAGAGTTGATTTATTGCTTGACAAGGCCTATATGTGGGTTCAGTCCCATCCTGCTCATTGAAGCTGTTCTTTTTTTTTTTAAACAAATGCTTTATTAACTTCTGTTTTACATCATTCATTTCTGCCAGATTTTGAGTTACAATTATTTCCCCCCCCTGTTTTTCCCTTACCCACCACCCCAGAATAGCAGTCCCACAAGATATCGCTCCCTCCAATCTGCTCTCTCCCCTATCTTCTCCCATACCCCCTTCGACTTTTCTGTTAGAGGAAGGTGAATGTCTGTGTCCCAATGCCTGCACATCTTATGTCCCAATTACAAGCAAAAGAGTATTAATAATAGTATTTATATATATTTGAAACATTTAATTTTAAGAACTCGAATTTCAGATCCATTCCCTTCCTCCCTTGTCACCCATTCCCTCTGGGAAGATAAGTAATTCAGTATGTGTTGTACATGTCTAGCTATGCAAAACATTACCATAGTAGATATATTGTACAAGGCTGCTTATAATTCCCTCCTACTCATCCCACCCCCCACCTGGTCCATTCCCTACTTGATCCTGTCCCCTCTTCTAGAGTGGGTACTTCCAACCTCCCCTCCCCCCAAGAATGCCTTCTCATCCCCCGTCCCCCTATTCTGCTGCAGGTTGAGATATCCCATTTAGTATGTATGTCATTCTCTCCCTGAACCAAATTCAATGAGAATGTGGTTTTGCCTTTTTGCCTACCTATTCTTCCCCTCCCTTGCAGCCACTTCCCCTTGCTTCTTCTACATGAGATAGTTTACCCTACCCTGTCTCTCCCCATCTCCTCTTGCCACGTTCCTCTCTTACCTCATAATTTCATCCCTTGAGTATTCTCCCTTCCCAACAAATTCAACCTATGCCCTCTATCCATATATAACTGTAACCATATACACACACATTCACGTATGTATTCATATGACCACACACCCTTCTTCCATTATTTTCATAGTGAGAAAGATTTCCTCAGTCACAGTTATTGTTTTTCCATATAGGAATGTAAATAGTTCAACTTTGAAAAGTTCCTTTTGATTTCTTTCCCCTGATTACCTTTTCAGGCATCTCTTGCTTCTTGTGTCTGGATGTCAAATTTTCTATTCAACTCTGGTTTTTTCCTCAAGAATGCTTGAAAGTCCTCTATTCCACTGAATGACCATATTTTCCCCTGAAACAAAATACTCAGTTTTGCTGGGTAGGTGACCCTTGGGTTCAGTCCCTGCTCTTTTGCCCTCTGGAATATCATATTCCATGCCATTCGATCCCTCAGTGTAGAGGCTGCCAGGTCCTGTGCTATTCTGATTGTGTTTCCACAATATTGAAATTGTTTCTTCCTGGCTGCTTGATCTGGGGATTCTGGAACCTGGCTATAATATTTCTGGGAGTTTTCTTTTTGGGATCTTTTTCAGGAGGTGATCGGTAGATTCTTTCAACCTCTATTTTGCCCTTTGGATCTAAAACATCAGGGCAGTTTTCCTTGAGAATTTCTTGAAGGGTGATTTCTAGGTTCTTTCTTTGATCATGGCTTTCAGGTAGTCCAATAATTTTTAAATTGTTTCTCCTGGATCTATTTTCCAGGTCAGTGGTTTTTCCCATGAGATATTTCACATTGCCTTCTATTCTTTCATTTGTTTGGATCTGCTTAACAGCATCTTGATTTCTCATAAAGTCATTAGCTTCCATTTGCTCCAGTCTAACTCTGAAGGAATGAATCTCCTCAGTGAACTTTTGAGATTCTTTTTCCATCTGGCAAATTCGACTTTTTAAGGCATTCTTCTCCTCATTGCCCTTTTGGGCCTCCTTTGCCATTTGAGTTAGTCTATTTTTTAAGGTGTTGTTTTCCTCAGTCAGGCTGTTGACCCTCATTTCATACTTTTCCTGCATCCTTCTCATTTCTATTCTCAATTTTTCCTCCACTTCTCTTATTTGATTTTTAAAGTCCTTCTTAAGGTCCTCTATGGCCTGTAACCCACTCATGTTTTCCTTTGGGGCTTTTGGAGCAGGACTTCTGACCTCACAGCCCTCCTCTCACACTATGCTTCGATCCTCTTTGCCCCCAAAGTAGGAGTCTAAGGTTGCATTTTTCTGTTTAATTTGTTTCCTTTGCCTTGGCATGTTGCCACTTAATTACTTGATTTTTGGGCTTGTTGCGACAGTATAGCTCTGGCACCAGACTGGAACTTTCATCCGGAACGTGTCGGGGGGGGGGGGGCAACTTCCGTTTTTGGCAAGCTGGAAACTCACCCATGACCTCCACCCCAGATCATAATCCAGATCCAGGGAGGTTAAAGCAAGAGTGATTACCCCCAAGAAGGATCGCTGGATCTCCCTACAGTTCGCAGGCCAGGAGCTGGAGCTGCCTCTGAAAACTACAAAATGGCATGTCTCCTCAGCGGCTTCTAGCCCCCAGGGGAGGAAGCCGACACATTCCCCAAATACTGATCCCAAAGTCCATAGGGAACTAACCTCTCACTTTGTCCTAGGCATGTCTATGTTGATAATTCTGGAATTGCCACAGCTGCTGGTGTTCTGGGGTCCCTCCAGCCGGCTGCTAGCCCAGCCGCCCTGGGGCTAAAACCAGGACTCAGGCGGACCTGTGCTCAGCTTCCAGAGCACTGCGCTGGTCCTTTCTGCAGGGCTGCTGGGCTGTCCTCAGCGGGAGGTTAGCTTTTCTGTGTGCGTTCTGTGGGTGCTGGGGCTCCAGAAGTTGTTCAGAGTCCCCTTTTACATAGTTTGGAGGTGATCTGGGGGGAGAGTGGCTTGGATGCACTGTTTCTACTCCGCCATCTTCCATTGAAGCTGTTCTTGCTCCTCTTCAGGGCTGTCTGGTAGAGAGAGATGGGGAAGTGCTGATGGACAGTGGTCCTTATTTATTTATTTATTTATTTTATTTTATTTTATTTTTGCTTTTTGGAGGGCTATTGGGGTTAAGTAACTTGCCCAAGGTCACACAGCTAGGTTTTTGTTTGTGTGTGCGTTAAGTGTCTGAGGCCGGATCTGAACTCAGGTCCTTCTGACTTCAGGGCCAGCACTCTACTCACTGCGCCACCTAGCCGCCCCATCCTTATTTATTTTTAAAAGAGAAACAACAAAACACAACTCTATAAAGCATAGGGAACATAGAAGGATCTTTTTTTAAAAAGTACGATAGAAAAGTATCTACTGGGACAGTCAGTCAAGAAGTATTTATGTGCCGGCAGTCATTGCATTAAGTGTTGGAGATACAAAAAAAAGGCAAAAGATGTCTCTGCACTTAAGGGGGTCCCACTAATGTGGGAGAAAACAAGTAAACAAATATGTGCAAACAAGCCATCTCCAAAGTGCATAGAATATAATTAACAGAAAAACACTAGAAATAAAAGAAGACTGGAAAGATATAATGGGGCCATGTTATAAAGGGCATATAGATAGTTTACCATGTTAGCTAGTGGTGAAGTAGAGAAGAGCACTTGACCTAGGAAGGCATGGATTCAGCCTTGGGCAAGTCACTTAACCCTCTGTTGGTCTGTTTTGTCTACTGTAAAATAGGGATAAAGGAATCGACTTGCCGGGGTTGTTGTGAGGATCACATGAGCTATTTGTAAAGTATACAGAACTGGCGTAAAATAAATGTCACATAAGTGCTAGCTGTTATTGTTAGCATGATTATTCTTGTCGTTAGGTAGCAGTGTGCAGTAGACATAGAAGTTACCCATAAGAATGACAGAAAACTGATGGTATTTCCTACAGCAGTTTACTGGGGACCAGGGGAGCTTTTTAGGGACATGTGAAGAATGCAATGTGTGTCTTTTGCTAAGTTTTATAAGTAATGTATATTTCAGGTTGATGTTCCTCTTAGAAGAGAAGGTAAAGCAGAGAGGTTAGGGCTAGATAAATAGATCTAAGGATCATCTGCAAAGACATGGGAGCTGATCCAATCAGATTATTTATGGGATCCTAGAGGGGAAAGGGACCTCAGAGGTCATGTAGTCCAAGCTTGTGGTGAACAGGAATCTTCTCTGCGATATATTTATCAGTTCTTACCTGTCCCTTAGAACCTATGCAGGAGTAGGATTTTACTTACTACTTTGTGACTTGTATATTACTGTCATGTTCTATTTTCCAACGATCCTCTCTTTTACACTTTTTCAGGCTGGAGTAAGACAACTTTATGTACAGATTGACTTTGCTGCCATGTAATGAGTCATCAGAAATTGTGCTCTTTGGACCAAAGTTTTCTGGTACTGTACAATCTAAAACATTGTGTCCTCATCTTTTATAAAATAGAGCCATCACCACTACAACAACCCAAGAGGAAGAAGACCAAATAGACACCTCTTTTATGGTCTAGTGGAGGATTTCTCTTCTAAGGAGCCAAAATTAAAGGGATCTGTCCTGGACTTTTGGTCTTGTTTTTTGTGCTCTCTCTTTCCAAACCATTTTCTTTTAAGGTTTTCTTTTTCTTTCTTTTCTACTATCATATCTTTATTTCGATAGAAATTTAGATTGTGGGCCTGTGATCTTGGTAATGTCTTCTCTGAAGCTACTGAAACCACAGCTCATTCCCCACAAACTAGTGTTATTAGAAAAGAAAAAAAGTTTAAAAAAGGAAATCTGTTTTGTATGCAATGTCACATTGTTGACATTCTTCAATATAATCATGTTTGTAAAATTGTTTGTACTTTGCAAACTTAATGAACCAAACCATATTGGGTTTTCAAAGTGCCTTTGCTTCAGAAAATATATTTGCCAGCACAGAATGTAATGTCAGGGGGTTTTATTTTTTTTTATGAGCATACTATAACTTGTACAAAATAAGACTCTTGCTACTGATGTATACTAAATTTATTTTTGTGTACTTCAAGCATAGTTTTAAATGTATAAAATTTCCCCTTCATTGTTTTATCTTGTCAAAATAAAAAGGAATTACTTTTTAAAAAAAAATTTACTATCACATAAATTACTCTTTTGGATTGTTTTCAAAGGTTTGCCAATACATCTGTTGTACAAATGGTTGTTTTGGTTTAATTAAACATTTGCTAATCTCCAAATGATTTTAGTAAAAACTGCTCTCTCTACATAGGAAGCAGTCCTAAATTCCCCATTGCCATTTTTATGGAGTTCGTAAATAAATGAAGGGAAAGGATATTTACTGGCTCCTGAAAAAAAAAAAAAGATGATTTGTGTTTTTCTTTTCAGTTTTTAAATGCTGATTTTTTTTTTTTAGCTTTATTTTCCTGTGTGAAACATTGCACAAGTAAAATTGCTTTCAGGAACCCCCTGGAGCTTGAATATAATGGATTTAGTTGAACTGTTTACCAGTTTCCTAAATGGAAGTGAGGAGATCTGAGGCTAAACCAGCCATGGGAGGTGAGTTTAGTACTTGACCTACCACAGGCATCTTTAGCAGAGATGGACAAGGCACGCTTATGAATCTAATTTGAAAGGATGAGCATTGATACTTTTGAAGGAATACTGAACTGGATAACTCTTTTTCTACTTAAAAATTAAATTCTCATTTCATGCTAAAAATTGAAATAGCCAAGAAATCCTAAAGGAAGAAAATCAGTGTTTGGGAATATTAATGAGTAGCAAGTTCTTAATTTTCTATTGGAAGTGAAAAAAAGTGTTTGTTTTCTACAGTGGCATAATTTGATTATCTGATTTCCATATCTCTGACCTATAGTCTTAAGAAGTGAGCATTTATGGTGCATCAGATATGCCAGTGGTTTCTACATAAGGAAAAGAAAACAAATAATAGGTTATCATTAGGAAAGTTGTCTACCTTGTCTATGCATATATATGTGTGGACTAAATTAAGGACTTATTTCTGCTGATTGGTATGAAGTGTGTGTGTGTGTATGTGTGTGTGTGTGTGTATATACATATACATATATACATATACATATATATTCTTTTGTTGTAAATTAAATAGTAGTTTCAGAGCTTTAAGACTTGCTAGAGAGATTTGCTGAACCTAAGAATCAATGCAATTGTAATCAGTTCAACTAAAATAATCACTGGAGTCTTTTAAAGGGGTGAGGAAAAGACATATTCCCATGATCCTGCTGCTTTGACTTGATAAATATAATTAGTCTTTTCTAATCTTCCAACCACTGTTAAGCCTGTGAAACTCTTGATTTATTCTTTATGTGTATCACAGAAATAATGTTCATATTATAGAAAAATGACAGAATTAGTATGACTGAGAGATTGTGGAGTTTGAGACTTAAGACACTTTAATGTGGAAGAATTTGTAAAACATTTCCAATGTAGAGAATGAGATTTTCTTTAGGTACATGCATGATTGTTGTGTGGGTTTTGAAGAAGGGCCAGGTGCTCTGCTCATTCTTGTGGTCTTTATATATACTATCTGCTATCAGCAGAAAGGATTTTTACAGACACTAATCTGAGCCACTGTTTACTTTTTAATGAAGAAAAAACCTGCTTCTCTTTATGAAATTGTATCACAGTGCACCCTAAGAAATTGCATGGGTATTATAAATTTTCCATTTGATGACAGTTTAGAACTACTGGATTAATGAATAGAGTTCTTACCATTGCTTCTACATGAAGAGTAGGAGCCTGAATCACAAGGCTGGTATAAATAATTTCTACATTTAGTTAAAACGAATGTATATAGTATTAAAAGTATAGTAGAAGACAGCCACCTTCTTATTCTTTCCATGAGTGACTGATTTAACAGCATTCTTGATAAAGGTGTGTTACTTCAGATGATTTTGCCAAGAAATAATCAATCTGATTGTTGTTCATTTTCTCTTCTAGAGAAAAGGTTAGTAATTATTGTTGGGTTATAGAACTTTTTGTAGTTTTGCAAAAATAGATTTTTTTGGTAAAACTGAGACTTTGCTAACACTTCACAAAACAATACATTCACTGAAAAAAAATTTGTATTGCTAAGGGAATGTTTACCTTGCAGTGGAACTTCCCTAAACAAATTTGTGTATACTTTTTTATCAAAATGGTGTTAATGAAGATGAAACATTGAACATGTACAACTTCCTTGTTTTGCTAACCCTCAAATGCAGATTCTTGTCTAGTCTGTTATCTAGAAGTAGGCAAGCCCCCTACTCTCTTGGGTGGAACAGACTGCAGCACTCTGGGAAATATGTGGGTAGTGGAAGAGTATTTAGCATTATTATCATGTTAAGCTGGTATGGTCTCATTTGGCACTATGCTTTCCCTTGTGTCCTGAAGATTCTTCATAAAACAAGCTTAGCTAAGTACCAGGAGGATTTTTATTGCAGAATCATAGAAAACCACTATATTTTTAAGCAAATGGGATAGGAAGATAACAGTGTTGAGGAAGCTAAACAAAAAATATTTCATTGCTAATTACAGAACTGAAAGAGATCATAGAAATATCATTTAGAATAGATTTTACATGTGAGAACAGAGAGCAGAGGGAGGTAAAGTTACTTCCCCAAGGTCATGCAGCTATTACTGGCAATCTATAGCCTTATGATGGACAGTCCAGTAGTCTTTTCATTACATCATGCTGTCTCTCCAGCATATCATTATTTCCAGACATTCTAAATCATTTTATAAATGGAAGAGCTCATTTTGCCCCAGTGTATAACCATAGCAGAACACTAATGAAATTTGACTCTGTAATCAAGTTACAGAGGTTCATTTTGATCTTTGGATTGCCTTTTTTTTTTCTTAACTAGAGGATCTTTTATTACATTAATGCTAGATATTCTAACATGAAATTTTTTAGCCCCTTTTTAAACCTCAGAGTTTAAGATAATTTCCCTTGGTTAATATGTTTGTTTTCTCTCCAGAGCTAAATTGAGATTTTTAGTTTTTCAGTTTCTTAAATTTTGGAGCTTTAGAAAACAGGAGGGTAATTCAAAGATGACCTCATTTTAGTTTTATTGACATATATTTACAATCAGAAGGAAAATTAGACATCATTTAATTCAACTTCTCTCTATATGTGAAGAAACTTTGAGGCCTGGAGAGATTAAGAGCCTTGCCAACCATAGTCATTCAGCTAATAAGTAGCAGAGCCAGGATATTTTTCTGTTCTTCATTGATGAAATAGACTTACCTTTAGCTATATACTCAGTCATGCAGGTTTCAGTATTCAAGACATCATAGAATCACTGGGTCGATTATAGATGAGTTTTTCTAGGAAGAAAAGACATTTGGGTAAAAAGGATTATGTTTTCCTTAAGCACTTTTAGTGTTTTTTTCCCCAGTTCTTTTCTTCCTGGTTTCAAGATTTTGAAAATTGATCCCTGAGTGCCTTCAAAATCACGTGTATTTATTTTGTCAGCGATAGTCGTTCTTGACTTACCCTTAAGTGCCATTTCTACTTCTGTTTATAACAACACACCAGGTACCAGATGTGGTCATTTCACTGTCATGGGTGAGGCGAAAAGAAGCATTGACAATGACAAATCTGTTGCATATCCATGTGTTATCCTCTCAGTTTTGCATATAAATGCTCCTGGGATAATCTGACTAGTCCATTTCTCCCTGTTTTGTGAGGCAATACTCCTTATAATTATCTGCTAATCATCATTCTCCATTTACCAAAAAATGAATTTGTACAAAGCTGACCTTGACCTTTGATGGTGTCTGCTTTGCCTTGAGACTTTGTTTGATAAAAATATTTTAAATTCCAAAGGATTTATTTTAAGCCAGTCTGGTAAACTAAGTGATTCTGATTTTTACCATCAGAACAACATAAAGAACAAACAACATAGATTATTAGGTAGCTAATATTTTTTGCACAAGCCCTGTGATCTAAATGTATTTCTTGATTGTGTTTAAAAATATAACCAGGAGAAATGAAATGAAATCAGTGCTCATTTTAGACAGAATGTTTTTGGTCATATTTTCAGGAAGCAATTAAATTTTTTCACTAATTGCAAAGAAATTTGAATCCAGGAACTGTGAAATATATTAGCGTTTTATGAATTTATCATGCCAAAATTTTTAATGTTGGGGACACATTCCATCTGCATGATCCTGCCCTTAGTGATGTTTAAGATGTTTAAGTTCTTAGGCCATCTTGTCCTCAGTGTCTTGTCTATAGTAAGATCCACTGCACTGCTGGCTAGAAATAGGTGACTTGCTATAAGAGGTGGTTTAACTTCATGGAAACTCTCATAAGGTAGACAGTTAAAGGGAACTCTCAGGAAGGATAAATGGAGACCCATCAATCCTTTGCTTGCCAAATTCTTCAACTTAGTTTAGTTATGAGATTTCTTTTCTTTTCTTGATCAAGTATTCAGTTTTACAGAGATGTTGAAATAGGATTTTATGCAAAGAATTTTATCTTCAGCCTTTAAGGATTAAATCTTTTGTGTAAATTGGTGAGCTGTACAAAAATTTACATGATTTGAGTTTATAAGAAAAATAACATCCAACTTTAAACTACTTATAAATGCAGAAAGTTTGGATTTTGAATTTGTTAATTAGGATAGTGTTAGGAGGTATTGTACCATAAATTTCTTGAAGGAAGGGAACTCTGTCTTATATTTCTGAGTCCCCTGCCAACAGATAACACAGAGTTTGCACAAAAGTACCTAATAAAGGTACCTATTCAATGTTGAATAAATGGGCATTATGGGTATATATAGCAGAGCAGCCCCAAAGTCAGGAGCAAGTAATAAGCATGGTGCACAAATGACTCTTTCAGCATTTCTATTGTATTGCACACAAATTAAAGGACTTTCATTTTAATTGGACTAAAAGTATTCCATTGAGGTAGGTTTTTCTTTTAAATAGATGAAGTGGAAGCAGGCGAAAGACATTATTTGTCTTGTATATCATCACATAGCAAATTAGTAGAACTGGGGCTACAAAACCTAAGATGTCTTGAGTTTAGGTATTTTTCACAGAATATTCTAAAGTCAAACTTGTCTCCATTCTGTGTTGAGCATTTCCATATTGTGTAAGTTTTGATGACATATTTAGCATAATATCTGAAATAAGTGGGGCTTTTTAATTGTAGTGTGTCAGGTTGGAAACTGATCTGGATACCAGATTCCTTTGAGAAGGAGGCTCTACATTTAAAAGTAATTTTTAGATAACAAATCATACATCTATTTTAACTTCCATTCTCTTTCTTCTACCTCCAAATACCTTAGGTTGCAGTGGCCGCCCTGCCTTAAAGTTCTCTGCTTCAACATACTGCCACTTCTTTAACTTTCCAGTCTTTTTCTGATGACAGGAAAACTTTCCCATGGATTTTAGTGCTTACTGGAATTTTTTGTCCAAATGTCATGTGTTTTTCAGGCTGGTTGATGACTGTTCTAGGATAGATTAGAGGTAGTGGGTCATCGTTTTCCTAAGTCAGGTCTGCATTTACTCCAGCTTCAGTAAACCTCAGTGACTTCATTGCTACATGGCGTGTGTGTGTGTGTGTGTGTGTGTGTGTGTGTGTGTGTGTAAGCAAGTTAGTATGGACTTTATGAACAGCTAAAGAGTAGGATATTTTGCATCTGAAGTACTGTGAATAAAAAGTTGCCAAAACCATTCCAAGCAGTGGATATTTAAGCTGAGCTGCAGAATACATAACCTTCCTGCTTCCTCTTGTTAGGGTTTGGGTTTTCGGTGAAGACTGGGGCATCTAACCAAGTCTTTCAGTACTAACCTATATTGCATATGGAGATGTCAGATTTTAAAGACTATGTTGTAATTTGGTTTTTAAGTGCTGAAGTAAGAAATTATGATATGCCCAAGTGCAATAGAATAAATCTATAAAGGTATATTTCACTCTTTCTACTTGAAGACAATAATATGTAAAGCATAACATCAAATGTATTTTTAAAAAGGACCATGAAAGATATTGTATGAATATGTTCTTTCAATAAAACTTTCGTTTAAAAATCTATATCTGAATTGTCTTTGTTAGTTAATTGGACTCTGAACTGTAGCAACAAATGGAAGTGGAGATGAAGAGAAGAAACTTTTGAGCATTTCCATATTTGTACAAGTTTTGATGACATAGATTTCCCCCAAATAGAAGAGTTACTAAGAAGGAAACAGTTATTATGTCTAATAAGGGGAACAGTATTGTTAGGGCTTGAAGTTATCATTGCCTGTTTCTCAGGCATCAGAAAGCACCAGTCCATAAGTCAACAAACATTATCAAATTAAATTTGTTTTGTTGGAAGGAGTGGAAGAAGTTCCACACGTCTTCTTTTCCATAATGGTCACGACAAGTACTCATGTAAAAAGAAAAAATGATCAGGATTAGATGGTTAAGGGGTTGATTTGGACTTTTTTTAAAGCAATTGGGGTTAAGTAACTTGCTCAAGGTTACATAGCCAGTCATTATGTGTGGGTGCTCATTTTCTGAGGCCAGAACTGATCCCGGGTCATCCCAACTCTGGGGATGTCGCTCTTACTCACTGCGCCACTTAGCCGCCCATTGATTTGAACTCTTAGTGATGGGTAAGCGACAAGTGAAAACTGATTAATTTTTTCCAGCTTAGGTTAATTGCTTTGTAACTTCAAGTTATAGCCATCAATCATTGCTTCCCCTTCCTTTCCTTAGAAAACATGGCAAATTAAGTCTTTGGAAATGCACACCTGAGTGGAGTTTTAACACTGGACTAGTTGGTATTAATAGTTTATTTTTTTAATATCCTGGCTTCCTAATACTTAGTTCAGGGCCATCTCCAGTCCTGATCTATATCTGGCCATTGGACCCAGATGGCTTTGGATGAAGTGACTTTGCACAGCTCTCCTTCACTTAATCCAGTTCAACTCCCTGATGTCATGGTCCTCTTCGAGACAACCACCTTTGTCTTGGAGGCCTGGAATCCAGGACCCTGCTTTTCCACATAAGTGTTAGAAACTCACTGTTAAAACAGATTCATTACTGTTTACTTTTTTTCTCTAGACAGAAGCAAATGCCTCCCATGGAGAATTCATTCGTGCTTCTTGGGGGGAGAGGGGATGGGAAGCCGAAGAATTTTATTTTAAAAATATGGTACTGGTTATGTATATACAGTTCTCCCATGTTGTGAGGGGTTAGGGCCACAGTGATCCTGTGATATGAAAAACCAGTGTGCATTTTTTGGCCCTCCATACCAGAGAAGTCTGAATTTTTTCTTTTTCTTTTATGGAGTATTTATAGTACTTTATTGTAAAATTTGAGTTAAGTATTTGGTCATAATCCCGGTGTCTGCTAGCCTTTGCATGTCATCTGCAGCTTCCACAACCCCCCCACCCAAATTCCTCTTTAATTCCTTATGCCAGCCAGTGATATGTTGAAACCCTAATGGGGAAGGTCGTGATTTAGAAGGGGTTATTGGGCTTTATAGAATGGGAGGTGTCAGAGGGAGCACAGGCAAAGGCTTTGATGCTGGATGGTATCAGGTACTATAGGGCATGGCAAGAAGTCCATTTTGACAAGAGTATATAATAAAAGGAAGAGAAATCTGATAAAAGGGTTGAGGATATAAAATGGTTAAACAGGACCTTGAAAGTCAGGCCTAAGTGTACTCCCACCTTTCTCTCTGGTCGCTACAGTCACCATGTCTACATATTAATTTTTCAAGTCCTGCCTTCATTCCTTGTAGTTTATCCCACCTTAAATAAGCCTCCCTTTTGTTGATCTAAATTACATGTCGTGCACTACGCTAATCCACACTGATGACTCTCTGACCTACTATTGCTTTTGTAGACAGTGTTGTGAAGTTATATTGTGAGGTGAGAGAAAAAAGTGCTTAGTTTTGATGTCTGGGAACCTGGGTTCAAATCCTGTCTGCCATTTAATCACTCCGAGTTCCTGATTAATGTAAATAATGAACCACCAGAAGTGATCACATATACTCAAAGTTGTAATTATGTAAAATATGCTCATTGCTTCCAGCCCAATGGAAATGTGTAGTGCAGATTATTCTCATTAGTTGGAAACTAGCTGTACCTTGTATGGCTTTTGGTATTTAATCTCTGGACCTCAGTTCCATCATCTGTAAAATGAAGGGGTTGGATTAGAGCTCACAGATTTCAGCCCCAAAACAGTGATCCTAGAAATGTTCTGCTAATCTTACTTTGTCATTTAAGACTATCCATTCCCTTGAGACTAGAGACTATGCCTTTTCCTCGTATCCCCCACAGTACTTGGCATGATTCATCAAATAAAACAGGCATTCCTACAATCGAGGGGGCAGAAACCAACCTCCCTTTGTATGTTTGAATACTGGTAAGCCTATTATTTATCTCCCTCTCCCCCTACACACTTCTTGTCCTTGGAACACACCACTTTTTGTCCTTGGAAGCAACTCATAGTGACAACGCTGAAAGGTTAGGAAATTTGCCTAACACTGTAGGGAAAAGAGGCAGGAAAAGAGAATTCAAGGGTTTTGAGCAATCATTTAGTTCAGCTCCTTATGTGAAGAATGATTCTCCTGCAGCCCAGTTGTATTAATAACATGGATCTAAGACAAAATAAGATCACCTTTTAAACAACTCCTAAAGCCATATCACATATGACACAATAGTGACTGTTCCCCAATACAGGCATTTTTGGTTTCCAGGGTAACATTCCCTAGGGCTTGCTTATAATGTTGGTCTAATCAAGACAGATACTGCTTAGTTTTTAACATAAAAGTCAGAGGTGTCTGGGCCAAAACTTGTTTCATCAACCAATCAAAAAACATTTATTGGCCACTGTGTGTAAGGCACCATGGTAGGCCCTAGGGATACAAAGACAAAACCTAGGAAAGAAGTGTTAGGAGAAGGTGGCTAGGTGGCACAGTGAATAGAGCACCGGCCCTGAAGTCAGGAGGACCTGAGTTCAAATGCGGCCTCGAACACTTAACACACTTACTAGCCTATGATTTTGGGCAAGTCAAGTGACCCTAATTGCCCTCCAAAAAAAAAAAAAGTGTTTGAAGGTACCTTTTTATTTTTGTTCCAGTCTTCAAATTTCCAAAGGGTTGTCATGTAGAGGATGAATTAAAAAGACATTTTTTACAACTAGAGAGGCAGATCTTGACTCAGTATAAGGAGCTTAGCAATACCCTAAAATGGAATGAGTGTCCAGAGGTAATGGATATTCATCACTGGAAATCTTCAAATAGGAGCTATTAGACCAGGATATCATAGATGGGATCTGTATTCTAGGTACTATTTAGACGTAATTTAGGATTCCTTCCAACTCCCAAGTTCTATGGTCCTACCTATGTGCAGCATGGAACAGTGGGAAAATGCCTGGATTTGACATCCTCTGTTCAAATTCTAGAATTGCCATTTACTCTGTGTAACTTTGGGACAAATTATTTAACCTCTGTGCCTTACTTCCCTTCTCTGTAAAGTAAGTTGGTTGAACTAACTGGACACTGTTACCTTCCAGCTCTAAATCCTATGTTCTTTTGCCCTGAAGAAAAACACTGATAGAATTCTATTTTATTCAGACAATGAGTGCTTCTCCACAACTCAATTTTAAAATTTTGAATCAATTTGTAGTTTAGTAAATGACCCTTCCAACTATTCAATCCAACTAGAATTTCCTCAAAAATAGCCAATGGAAGTAACAAAGCAGGTGAGATTGTTTTGTATCATCATATCAGAACTTAAGACTATTTCCTATTAAGCCAAGTAATTTATCATTCCATGTTTGCCTGCCCCCTTCTCTAGCATTCTTGGTACAGCATTCAGATACACTGAACAATTCTAGGTCACTATAGGGAACTATAATTTCCTCAATAGATGCTATTGGCCAGAATAATCAATTAATTTTTTTTTAATTGAAGAGGTATTTTTTATGAAGACAATAGCTGCCTTGGGCAGGTCAAAAGTGGACAGCTGTAGTAAAGGGAAAGGACACAGTAATTCAGGGCAGGTCTCATTTTTCAGATTTAAACCTTCAGTCTTTCAATAAAATTCCCTTCTAACTAAAATAAATTTGAAGAGGTATTTCCTGAACCAACCCAGAAAAATGACTTAAAGGCATCACAAAGGGGATTTATAAGACATTTAAAGGGGTAGTTGACTTAATTAGGTTCAAATTGACTGGGACTCTTATCAACTATCTGGGCTTGCAAAGCAGCAGGTAAAATGACAAAGTCACTCATATTTACAAGGGTAAATTCTGAAATGTTACACTTCATTACAAGGCCCATTTTGAAATGTCACATCTGTCTAGATGTATGTCATACAATTTCCATTTTTTAAAAAGATTTTACAGAGTGGTTTGGTCTCTATGGAACTTGAAAACAAGAGCAGGTTTCCATCACCATAACAATTATGAATGAATAAATGAGGCATTTATTAAGTGCTTTCTATGTTCAAAGTGCTGTGCTGGGCTTACAAATAGAAAAGTAAAATAATTCCCACTTTCAAGGAACTCTAATGGGGGAAGATTACACATTTGGAAGGTTTTATTTGCAAGTCAGATGGAAAGGACTCATGGTCCTCAGGCTACAGCAACAAAGATGGTAATACTTTTTTTAATGCCGTTTTCCACTGAAAAATCACAGTTCCTGATGTTGAACCAAATGACAGTGCCAAGGACTTTAGTGTCAATAATTTGCTTTTCCGGGTCTTCAGTAGATGTATGTGCAGGAGCAATTGCCAGGCAAGATGATGGCTGTGGGCACAGGCTTGAAGTCTTGCCACTCTAAAGGGTATTGGGTTCAGGATTGTCTCCCATCATGCTGAGGGAAGATGGTGGTCAAGGTGGTAGTGGTCTGATCTGTCTAGCTCCCACCTCTCCCCCAGGGTGCCTTGCTACTTCACTTGGGCTAGCTAGCTTCCCATGAGTGGCAGCTGATTGTCATTTTGGTGGGGATGGCTGGCACCTTCTCCACAGGCAGCCAGGTGAGTGCTGGACCAGGAGTTAGTTCAAGTGAGTTCAACTCTGGCCTCTAGCTGTGTGACCCTGGGCTAGTCATTTAACTTCTACATCAGTTTTCAAATGGGTATAATACCACCTTCTTCACAGGGTTGTTGAGGATCAAGTAAGATATCTGTAGAAGTCCTAGCACAGTGCCTAGCACATACGAGGTGCTACATACTTATCCCCTTTGCTTTCCTTTATGATAACCGAGAAATCATTTATCTCAGTGAACAATTTCCCATTGACTTTTTCATGACACTTCCACACAGATAAGGTTTTGGTATAAAATCAAATAAAATGCAAATGCCTGGTCAGTATGATTCTTATAAAATCACTTCTTCAAATCAAAATTCTAGGCAGGAAGGGGCTATTGATCAATCACACTTTTTATATGTTACTGATATTGACAACATTGATACAAGTCCTCACCCTCTAATTTCCCCTTTCCTCCTAAGAGGAAAACCTACAAGGACATGCTGTCATGTTAATACCAGATAATAATGCCAATAAAAGACAGTATTAAATCTTGGAAAAACACATCCTTTCAGTATAACAGTTAAACCCCAGGGCTTATGATAAGGAGGAAGTTTAGTGATCATTTAGTTCTTTCCTTTTAACAAATGAACACACAGAGGCTGGAAATCCTGAATGATTTGTTCAAGTCACACAAGTCACGAACCAAGATCTGAAAGATGTGTCCAGCACTTAGCATTAATTATCTAGCACACAGTAAGGACTTACTACTTGTTGGCTATTTCCAAATCAAATGTTCTACCTTACACTGTACACCTTAGGCACCATAATTTTTCATGGTTAAAGCATACAAAATGCTGCAGTATTCATGATACTTGAGAACAAGTTCCCACCTTTGAAATTACACTTCTCCCAGACCTAATGATTGCTCATATTTATTGAGTCAATGGTCTAGAAGCCATCATCTCTATTGAGATCTTGGGCTATGTTGGGTAGAACTTCCGGTAAACACAGGCCATATTCCCACTGTGCTCTTCCCTGATTAGACCTCTTCACAAGTATGGTGCTCAGTTCTATGAACCTCTGTTTAAGGACATTAAAACGTTGAAGGGTTTAGTCCACCTGGATAGTGAAGGATCTTGAGTCTGTTTCACCAATCAGTAAAAGAAAATGTTTAGCCTGGGGCAGAGAACTTCAGTAGGGTCATTCTTTGTTGTCACATGGAGGAAGATTGGACTTGTTCTGTTTGGCCTCAGAGGTCAGAACCAAGAACACTGGCTGATGTGACAAAGAGGCAAATTTAAGGTACAACCCTATAGAAGTGTAATGGGCTGCCTTAAGAGGTGGAGGTTTTCCTCTCCTTAGGTATCTTCAGAGGGTGTTGGCTACTGTAATGGAGGTTCCTTCCAAGTATTAAATTCTGTGATTCTGTGTCTCATTGGAGCCATTCATTTTCCATGCTCAGAACCCATGTGCATGCTGTTCAGCCCTCCTTTTGTAGGCAAGAGCCATCACTCTTTGGTCGTGGCAGCTGAATACCAACCCTCAATACATTAAAAAAAACCTGTCAGATTCTTCAGCCAACAGTCACAGCATTTGCTAGTCTTATCTCCTCTCTCACTGACAGTTAAAGCACAGTTTTTTATTTTACAGTTAAAAGTTTCAGGCCTAATATGGGAAATAGTATAGGGTTAGTACTGACTAGTTCCCCATCCCTCCCCCAACTCACAGTTCATAATACATTGATAGATGACTATCACACAAATTGATGTTACTGTAAACATATACAGAATCCACTTTTAATAATCATCTCCAAAAAATAAAGGAAATTACATGCCCAGCAACAAAGAGAATGGATGACTTGATCAGATCTATGGGAAGAAAAGGCCTATCTATCTAGTTGAATTTGCATTTACCTATGTTACTACACATCACATTTATTTAATGACTGAAACTACACAAGAGTTGGCATTGAGACCAAGGTTCATAATATTACTGTTACAATACAACAAACTTGTACAGAAATGTTAAGATCTAATGAGTTCCATTGAATGATGAATTTTTAACAGACTATGGCCTTAAGTTTCTTAAAATGTTCTTTCTCTGCAAAGTCCTCTGTCAGCGAGGACGTATGGTATCCATTTAAAATCCAATGGCAACTGTATGTGACTGATCCAGCATTTCCAATGCAATAACATAACCCATGTAGTGTAGCCAGCCTTGTGCCACATAATTAGGATGTCAGTTTAAATGAGATAAGCCAATTCAGATGGGTGTCACTTGATAGGGTATGTGCTGTTGTACTTTTAGGTGGGTGGGACCAGGGTGGTGGTTTGTTCTCTCCAAATCTTTATCTGAGCATTACCATTAACTCCAGGCAGAATAATTCATCCTATACTTGCACAAAGTGACAAGCAAATTATGGGGAATGAAGTGTTACCAATCATTTACTTAGCTTTCTGCTAACAGCTGTCATTTCTTTCCCTTCAAAAATGGGAGCCGGGTTTAAGTCAGAATGATTCACATTCCAACTGTCCCTCTAAGTTTATAGGTAATTGCAGTCAAAGCACTTTTTAACCCAATTTCTTAAGTGAAGGAAAAGTTATAAAACCAATCTGCCCATGTCTATGCTACTTTCCTGCTTTGTCTACACCCTCCTGCAAGCAAAGTTATCTTGGGAAGTGGTCAAGGTGACACCAACTGATCCTGACATCAGAAGGAATGATGTGACCTCTAATGAAAGGTTTTGTTCAATGACTTTATCTTCCTTTTTTATTCATGAGATGAATCCAAATGTTTGTCCATTTTGTTTTGTCTTCTGAAGTGCACATCTTTGTATATACATACATCTGACAATGAAATAAAGGAGAGCAGAAACAGTGGCTATGGGCAGGAGTTTTCAACACTTGGGATTTCAGAGTCATCTTCTGGCATAGGAAACAGTTTCAGCATTTCTTCCTCCAGAGGATGCAAGTTTCCTGTTATAATTAATGAATGCAAAGGGCCTCCCAGGTCCACAGTGCACATTTGCTTTAAGGTGCCAGCAGCAATTTTCTGCTCCTCAGACCCCACCCTGGCCAGGCCTACACAGACTGTGTCCTCGGTGATGGCTGCAAAATAAGGACGAGGGTTTCAAATGGAGACAGAACATGTTCTCCCTAACATCCTGTCTTTAAGGACTGGCCCAAAGGGTAGTTTAGGCATCAGCTCACACTGACGTGGCTCCCTGAACACACTCTGTCTTCTCCCTTGATGGCACTGAACAAGGGGCCCCCCCACCTGTACACCCACCCCCTCTGGCTCACCGAAACCCTGGCTTTCTTTAATAAGCACCCCCCTGGTTTATAACATTCCTATTTTACTGATGAAGAAACTGAGGCTTGGAAAGTAGAGATGATCTGTCCATGATGACAGCTAGTGAGCCTGTGAATTGGGATTAAAATGAGATTGCTTGATCCCAAGGTCCAATGCTAGTACCATTAAGCAAAGGAAGAATAAAGCATCAAGTTTGAGTAGTAGGTTAAGAACCTGGATGACTAGAAGGGTGGAAACATCCTTGACAAAAACAGGGCAGTAAAGCAAGGTAAATTTAGTGGGAAGATAATTATTGAGTTTAATATACGTATTGGATATCACAGTGGAGATTCCCAATAGGGTTTTGGAGACACAGCACTGGAGATCCCGAGACAGCAGGGGGCTGCCAGCTATGTATGTATGTTTGGGAATCATCTACACAGAAATAGTACCTGGATACACGTGGGAGACATGTATCAACAAAAGAGGATGTAGAGCCAAGAGAAAACCCAGGGTAGAACCGTGGGGCATATGTGTGTGAGGCAGAGACAGGAGAGAGAGAGTGTGAGAGTGTGTATTTTAAAGGGATCAGAATATGGATGATGACTCTGCAAAGGATCAGTCTGACAAGCAGAAGAGAATCATGGCATAGTGTCATGAAAATCCAGGGAGAAGAGAGTAGATGATAGTATCAAATGTTACAGGAAGGCTGAGGAGAGAGAAAAGGATTTACAATAAAGATCTAATTGCTGACCTTTGAGATGCAGTTTCATTAAAATGAATTACAAGGGCCAGGGAAGTAAATGGGAGGTGAGAGAACGGAGGCAGCAGTGAAGATAACTTTTGCCTCGAAATCTGGCTGTGAAAAGTGAAGAACAGAAATAAGGTGATGACATATAGCTTTTGTGTTAAGATGGCAAAAGTGAAGTGAAGTGTTTGCTGGGTCCATGAATGTGGAATATTGTACATAATGTCAGACTTCTGATATGTTGGGTAGTTTTGTGTAACTTTTTTCTATTCCTTTTAAAAAAATGCTTATCACAAGGAATGGATTTGTGGGAGGGGGTAAGTGGTAGAAGAAGGAAATAAAGGTGATATAAGAAATAATATACCTAAAATTTGTAAAAAATTTAAATAAATGTTAGGGAAGGAACTCTCATGAGAAAGAATCTATGAGATGGCCCTTTAGGTGGCTTGATAAAGAAAAAGTTTAGAATAGCCACTGATACAAAAGAATATGTGTGTGTGTGTGTGTGTATCTAGTATTAGAGGGAATGGCCCCATGAGCAATATTGGGAGTCAGTTTTCTGCAGTTAAAAGGAAATGGAAAGAGCAAGAGGGAAAGAGGTTTAATATGAAGGGCAGTTCACCCCCCTATCCCACTCCCTTAGGATCTATTCAATTCAATAAACATCTATTAAGTGCCTACTATATAAACAGAAATGCAAAGAAAAACAATCTAGTCCCTGCTGTCAAGGAACTATTGCTTGTCAGGCATCACCCTTAAAAAGAGAGGTTTTTTTTTTTTTTTAGAGGGCAACTGGGGTTAAGTAACTTGCCCAAGGTCACACGGCTAGGTTTTTGTTTGTGTGTGTTAAGTGTGTGAGGCTGGATCCGAACTCAGGTCCTTCTGACTCCAGGGCCAGTGCTCTACTCACTGCGCCACCTAGTCACCCCAAAAAGAGAGGTATTTCAAACATCTTAATTCTTCCTTAGTAATCATAAGTTTAGATGAATTTATCTGATTGAAACTTGGTTTATTATAATTTTACTTCTTTAGTGTAGTCTTTATTTTTTTGTTCTAAATTTACTTCTTTCAAGCTTCAAGGTTTTCCTCCCAGACTGAATATTCCAGAATGTTTCTCTTCAACTAGTCTATAGAAATCATGAAATGTATAGATTTAATCATAACTGTCCTCAAAGTCTGTCTTTCTGGACTGAATGGTACTTGTATAAATGCTGTACTTCTGCAAATGAGTTAAGTTTCCGACAGAAACAATGGCTCAGGTTGACTTGAAAAATCATATACTTCAAACATCAGAGTAGTTCATTTCAGTCACTAACAGTATTTAATTCAATATGACTCACTGGTCTTTAAGCTGAGTAAGAGAGAGATTTAAGGATTTGTTAGTCTGGTGATTAAACTGTCCACTGATTCCCCTACTTTCAGCCCTAGCACAAACTAGGAACAGTGACCAGTGTGAATTAAGCAATTTGCATGAAGACTGACCTTCATGGAGTGAACACATTATGTAAACTATGTATACTGGAAACCCCAGCACAGTGTTTGCATCATCACTGAGGAACTAGTAATAGGAATACACTCAGCATCAGCAGTTACTGAAAAGTTTCTAAATTAATCTCTTTTTGTAGGGGTGTGTCAGGAAATGGTGGTCAAAGTCAGCCAGCTATCTTACAACAGAGGTCAGTGGGGGAAGCTCAATACCATGCTTCTCCCTTCGTCAGGTGCTAATAATAAGCAAAGCAAATATAATTTACAAGGACTATTATCTCATGTTGTTTATACTCCAACATATTGTTTTTGGTAGAATTAGTTTATAAGATTTGCATTCTTGAGCTACTCTTAATAAGTTAAAATTTACATTAAGTACCCTCAGTCTTTCTCTTTCAGTTCAGTAGGTAACTTATGTATTTTAAGAATAAATTAAAAAGAAAGGAAAAGTGACTAGAGAAATTACTTTTCTGGGCATCAGTTTTTTCCTCTGTAAAATGAGGGGGTTGGGGTGGCTAGGTGGCGCAGTGAATAGAGCGCCGGCCCTGGAATCAGAAGGACCTGAGCTCAGAGCCGGCCTCCGACACTTAATCTGCACAAACAAAAACCTAGCCGTGTAACCTTGGGCAAGTTACTTAACCCCAATTGCCTTAAAGGGGCGGCTAGGTGGCGCAGTGAGTAAGAGTGCCGGCCTCGGAGTTTGGATGACCCGAGATCAGATCCAGCCTCAGAAAATGAGCACCCACTCATAAATCAAATG
This sequence comes from Gymnobelideus leadbeateri, assembly GCA_011680675.1. NCBI lineage: Eukaryota > Metazoa > Chordata > Mammalia > Diprotodontia > Petauridae > Gymnobelideus > Gymnobelideus leadbeateri. Next base: position 135,879 of record WOXC01000378.1, read on the forward strand.
ACTAGCCGTGTAACCTTGAGCAAGTTACTTAACCCCAATTGCTTTAAAAAAAAAAAAAATGAGGGGGTTGAAGAAAATGATCCCTAAAAGTATTTCCTACTATAACATTCTAAGATTCTGTGATTGCTATGAACAACCTTAAAAGCCAAAGGAAAACTCAGGAGTAGCAATGACTTTACCTGAAGTAACTAATGTAAAACAGAACTTAATGGGGTCAGTGACTAGGAAGTGCTGCAAGTTCAAGCAGAGGCTGGATGACAATGTCAGGGACACTGTAGGGGGATTCAAGCTGCAAACTAGCTAAAAACCTATGAAGTCCCTTGTCAGACTTGAAGAGATCTAAGTAAGCACCTGGTTCCTCTCCTCGAGCCCTCTGGTTTTGAACAATCTCCAGAAGCTGCTGGGCTGCTTGGTTCACAGTCATGAATCGTGGAGGTTCATAGATCTTCCTTCCCCTACAAGTACAAAGCAGATTCACTGTTTTAACCGTTAAACCACACAATACTTCATTAATGTAATTACTCCCCCACATCTGCCTAAGCACTACCCGGCCCACGTGCTATTTGAAGCTTTGGGCAAAACCCACTCTGGGCAAACAATGAATTGGTTAGGACTTCTGTGATATTTCTCTTTTTTCCCCCCAGTGTTATTTCTTATGCCTTTCACAGTACTATCACTGGACCTCAAATTCAGCATAAAATCCAAAACTACCTTCAAAAAGTAGATGTACTGAGCAAAATCATTCAGAGTAAGTAGCTGGATATGCTGTAGGCTCGGCTTGGCTAAGGATACTGAGGAGTTTAATCAGGATGTAATTTATTTTATGATTATTTTAAAAGCCATATTTTCCTTGTTTTACTACTTCCTTCAATGGGTTAACAAGAGTAAACCTCTAGATAAAAACTTGGATGGGGTCATTTTATTTCAATGAGTAGTAAAAGATAAACTATGTATGACCAAAGATTAGAAAAAATACTTTAAGAATGAAGATATTCAAAAGACACGTTCACATTTTCAAAGCCATAACTCACTTTATTAGATTTTCCAAAGATCGTTCTCTTATTTGGAGGTCTACAGAAAGAGAAAAAAAATTACAGGTTCAAAACACTGTTCTCAGTTAATAGGCACCTGACTTTTGGGGTTTTATAGAGTTCAATTTTGCAAAACACAGGTTAAATAATAATGAATACTCATAACTCCCGTAGACCTTACACACTGCAAATTTGCAACCTAAAGGGAAGTTGCATGCTTTGCAGGCAAACATGCAAATAAGAGGCTGTTTAAAGGCCACCAATTATCACTGCACAACAATTCTAAGCTTAAGACAAAAAGAAACTGTGCCTGGGACTAAGCTTTGAAAGAGGAAATTCCCTTCCTCTGTGATCTTAGGTGAACTAGACTTACAACTGGCTTGCCCTTTTACCTAACAGCTAATCTAAATTACTGTATTCACATGGTTGTGCTGAATAGACTTGAATATGACCTTTCCACAAAGGTTTTGGTACATGCTTACCATATATAGTCTGAAAAACACAGTTAAGAATTGTATAGGGGTTTCTCCAATCTCCAGAATTTCAGTATCAGTGAATTCAAAATGAGACATTAAAAGCCTCAATATTGCCTTTAAAATAAATTAGCATCTAACGAATGGCAGGAAAACTAAGGTCAGAATTCAAGTTATTACATCATAAACTCACGGAGGAAGACTTTCATGGCCCTAACTTGTTAGCTTCTTACGATGTCCAGCAGTAACCAGCTACAATATAAAAACATAAAATACGCTAACATATAAACACCAAGCCTCATACACTGACTGGTCAGCTAAACTATTTGGTCAAAAGGTTAAATGGCAGACTCATTTTCTGCCCTCATAAGAACCCAATATGAAGCAGCAACTGCTTCCTAGATCTACCTCAGTGAAACTCTGTTTTCACTAAAATAGAGGAAATGAAGATGTATTTGAGGATTTTTCTGTATCTACTTAATCAGAAATTAGCTCATTTCATAAAAATAAGTTAGCATAAACAGACATACAAAATTCATCTTTAAGTAACAAGTTCTAAGGGTTTAGAGAACTCAGGATGAAAGGTACTAAAGTTCAAAGTTCTACTTACATGGTGTAGAACAGAAGTGGAAGAGATCAAGAGATGACAAGAATACCCAAAGGAACTATACAAGAGATCTTAACTTGTCGTTACTGATCTAGAGTCAGACATCTGGAGAATGAAGTCAAGTGGGCCTTAGGAAGCACTAATAACAATAATGCTAGTGGAGGTGGAGGAATTCCAGCTGAGCTATTTAAAACCCTAAAAGAAGACGATGTTAAAATGCTGCACTCAGGGCAACTAGGTTGCACAATGAATAGAGCACTGGCCCTGGAGTCAGGAGGACCTGAGTTCAAACCCAGCCTCATACACTTGGCACTTACTAGTCGTGTGACCCTGGGCAAGTTACTTAATCCCAAGTGCCCTGAAATACATACATACATACATACATAAGTAAATGAATGAATGAAATAAAATGCTGCACTCAATATGCCAGCAAATTTGGTATAAAACTGGATTGGAAATAATTAGTTTATGTCCCAATTCTAAAGATGGGCAATGCCAATGAATGTTCAAATTACCAAACAACTGGGTTCATTTCACATGCCAGGAAGGTTATGCTTAAGATTCTACAAGCTAGGCTTCAGCAATATGTGAACTGAGAATTACCAGAAAAGCAGGCTTGTTTTCAAAAAGACAGAACTAGAAACCAAGCTGCCAACATTTTCTGGATTATGGAAAAAGGAAGGGAGTTCCAGAAAAAATTTACTTCCACTTCACTAACTATACAAAATCCTTTAACTATGGAGATCATGGTAAAATGTAGCAAGTCCTCAAAGAGATGGGGGTACCATATCATCTGACTTCTCCTGAAGGACCTGTATGTGGGTCAAGAAGCAAGTTAGAATAGAACATGGAACTGATCAGTTAAAGGTTGAAAAAGGAGTATAAGACTGTATATTGTCTATTTATTTAACTTAAATGCAAAGCACATCATGCAAAATGCCAGGCTGAGTGAATCAAAAGCTGGAATTAAGGTTACCAGTAGAAACGTCAATGATCTCAGATCTACAGACCATACCACTCTGAAAGTGAAGTGGAATGAAGAAGCTTCTTGATGAGGGTTAAACAGAAGAGTGCAAAAGCTGGCTTGAACACCAAAAAACAAAGCAAAACACTAAGATCTTGGCAACTGATCACTTCCTGGCAAATTGATGGAGAAGAATTGGAAGCAATATCAGATTTTATATTCCAGGGCTCAAAGATGACTATAAATAGCACTGCAGCCATGAAATTAAAAGACATTTGCTCCCTGGAAGTAAAGCTATGAAAAATCTAGACAGCATACAAAAAAGCAGATATTACCTTGATGACAAAGGTCTATATAATCAAAGCTATGGTTTTTCCAGTAGCAATGTATGAGAGAGATGGATTATAAGGAAAGCCGAGTGCCATAGAATCAATGCTTCTGAATTGTGGTGCTGAAGTAGACTTTTGAGAGTTCAAATCAGTCAATATTTAAATAAATTCAGGCTGTTCACTGGAAGGTCAAATGCTGAAGCTGAAGCTTAAATACTCTGGCCACATAATGAGAAGAAGGGACTTCTTGGAAAAGCCCCTGAGTTGGGAAAGATTGAAGGCAAAAGGATAAGGGAACAGCAAAGGATGAGATGGATAGATGATGTCATGGAAGCAATGAACATGAGCTTGAATAGACTTTAAGAGATAGTAAGGGGACAGAATGGCCTCGTGTGCTGTAGTCCATAGGGCCACTAAAAATGGACACAACTAAACAATGACCCCCTCTTCACTGAACTTTTTTTTAATGTCACATGAGTTAACACTTTATCTTCAATTTAAGTAACGCCATTTTATTTTTGTTCCTTACCCAAGAACATTAAAAAAAACTCCAAACCAAAAACAAAAAACCCCACAAGAAAAGAGCCAGTAGTCACAGAAGCTCCCTTCTGTCTGTGCTAATCTTCCTCCTTCCATTCCTATTGTGTGGGACTACATCCCCATCCCAGTCAATTCTCACTGTCCCCAGAATGAAGGCAGATTCTACAGTGGCATGATTGGTATAAGGGGACTTTGGCAGCTAGCCTCCCCAGTCCCTATAACTGGTATTGTTGGTATAATCTCAGTTCTATCCTATCTCTTTATCCTCTTTCTTGGGCCCCAATCCTCATTCCAAGTTCACATGACTGTCTATGCTTTTCTCTCAAAGTATATGTAACTTTCAACAAGGAGCAGTAGGAGGTAAAGGGAAGGAGTTTGCAGGGAGAAAAGTGCATGTGATGTACTGTTGAGGTACCAATTCCCTGAATACACTGTTCTATTGAAACATCTATCACACATGGTATGATTAGATTCTACAGTAATATCAGCATGATACTGGTACTTAAAGTAAATTACTGTTATATAGATTTCGAGGGGCTAGACTGGGAACCTAACTACCACGAAGAATATCACTTTTATGAGAAAATAATTTCACAATTTTAGACTCAAAATGAATTCTTGATAAAAAATGGGAATTGTTTTTAATCATATTTATCATTCTCTAATTGTTTCATGTCTTAAGGTCCCCTCTCAAATGAATCTGCCATATGATGGAACATGTTTTTTGTTCCTTTAGCTCCCCAATACTGACACATCCAGAGAATTAAAGGAGGAGAATCACGTTTTGTGATTAATCTAAATACAGATGCCCAGCAGTTCCCCATGTATTTGCTTTTATCACAAAAGCATAAGGGCCCAACAGTTTAAATTGGTTCTCAGTCATTTTGTTTTCTCTGTTTTAGAAAAGTAAGAGAAAACAGGCAATTCTTTCAAAAAGAATTCTCGAATCAGGAAAAAAAAGGGTTATTCTACTTTGCCTTTCTTACCTTGCCACAAAGCTTTATATTTAGCCTTCTGTCCACATCTTAACCTCTCAGTTTTCTCCCAGGCCATTCATTACCCCTGCACTAGCCACTTTCCTCTTTTCCCCTTTTCAGTCTCTTGGCAAATGAATTAAATTCTACACTCTTCTCTTCAAGTCCCCAACTCCCTTATTGTCTTATTACCAAATGTGCCCTGCCAAATTTCAGCCTTGGACCACTCCCACCAGGTCCCCACTGTTGCTCATATCTGCTTCTGAAAAAAGGTAGAGAAAAATCACAACTGTTTTAACTGGGTCCACTACAAATTTATGTTAGACAACCTCAGTTGGGCCTTCAGTGCTGCTAAGTAATTTGTTCTGTAAAACTTGGATTCAGTCAAAAGGTCACACCAAAGGACCTAGAAAGCCATATGTGGCCTCAAGGCTGAAGGTTCCCCACCCCTCCCCTAAACCCTCCACCCTCCCAACTTCTCAATTACTATAGAAGACAACACCATCCTCCCAGACCCTCAAGTTTTCAACCTATGTGCCATCCTCAACACCTTACTCTCTCGCTTCTCATATCCAATCTGCTGACCAAATTTGTTGATTTCACCTTTTAAATACCTCTTCAGTACTCAATTCTCTCCTCTGAAACGTGGTGCCACCACTCTATGGTAGGGCCTCATCATCTCATACCTTGATTACTGTAGCCTGCTGGTGGGTTTGCCTGCCTCAAGTGTCTTCCCCATTCCAAACCATTTTTCATTCATCCACCAAAGTGATTTTCCTAAAGCACAGATCTGACTGTATCCTCCCTATAACCAATAAACCCCAGTGGCTCCCTAAAAGCTGCAGGATCAAATACAAATTTCTGTTTGGCATTCCCTCTATAAGCTAGCCCCCTTGTACCTTTCCAGTCTTCTTGTACCTTACACTCCCCAACTGTGACACATACTATTCCATTTAGTGATACTGGCCTCCTGCTTGTTCCACAAACAAGACACTCCATCTCTCAGCTACAGGCATTCTCTCTCGCTGTCCCTCATGCCCCAGATGCCCACCAACTTCCTTTTTTCCCTTCAAGTTCCAATTAAAATCTCATCTTCTACAATAAGCCTTTTCCAATTTCTCTTAATCCTAGCATTTTCCCTCTTTTAATTATTTCCTATTTATCCTGTATGAAGCTTGTTTCTATATATTTGCTCATTATCTCCATCAGATTTTGAGCTCCTTGAAAGCTTTGCCTTTCCTTGCATCCTCAAGTGTTTACTGATGTAGCTGTCCTCTTGACTTTATGTATACATGCTTCTTTTCTAAGAATTACTAAGTAAAAAATGTGATATTTCTACCAAAAAACTTTGTATCTTAAGACTGCATTAACAGAAGTGTCTAGAATGAAGGAGATAACAATACTGTTGTATTCTGCCCTGGGCAGGCTATACCCTAAGTATAGGGTTCAGGTCTGGGTGTCATATTTTAGGAAAAATTGAGAAACTGGAGTTTGTACTGAGAATTGTGACCAGAATGATGAGGATATAGAACCAATTGAAGAAATGAGAATGTTTGGCACGGAGAAGACATCATGTGGATATGACAGTTATTTTCAGAACTCATCCTACTTATTCACAATTCCATCTATCTCTAACTCATTTTATATCTCTATCTTTTGATTATTATCAAAATACCTATAAGGAAATTCAGGTGTCTCCTACATCCGTTACCTTCACCTTGCCCCTTCCCTCAAGCTACCATCTTTTATTTGTCTTCCTATCCCAAATCCTTGCAATTTGGCTTCTGACTCATAATGATATCATAATGAACCTGCTTTTGCAAAGACCACCTATGACTGTTCACTTGCTAAATAACTGTTTGGTCCAAATTCACACTCTCTCAAAAACACCTGGCAATGTTGATTACCCTCCAATTCCTGGAAATTCTTCTCCATGGGCTTCTGTGATTCTCATTCTTCCTATCTGATTACTCCTTTGTTGAATTGGCTGGTTCACTGTGCTTCTCCTATCCCCTAACTAGGTATGGACAAAAAGCCTGACTCAAAAGATCAAAATTCTTACCCAGTAAGCACAGTGTGTGCAAGCCATTCTGTCTATTTGTCTTCACTCTGTCAAAGAAGCTTTCTGGTTTCCAAGTCCTTGTCCAGAAAACAATGGAAGCTACTTCTCCAAAATTATACAACTGCAAAAGAAAGAAGCAGAGATGGAATGGCATGCAATACCCTGCTTGCTAATGAGGGCAGAAATGAGTGAAAGTATAACATAAGCTATGGGATGAAGAGTTGGAACTGCTGGGAGTTTACTTTTGATGGAAGAAACTTTTCCAATAAATGTTACAAAAGTGTTTGTTTTTTTAAAAAACCTTTCAGAGAATGTCCTACATTGCTTGCCTAATAGAAGCACCAGGGTGCCTCTAACACATGAGCGAATAAAGAAAAAGGCATAATGAGTCATCTGTACAAATGATGACCCACCAGGTCACTGTTCCATTCCCAGCCTAATGTCTATGTGTGAGAGAAGGTTCGAGGAAGACATAAAGGAAACTTGTTTCCTTGCATAATAAGCAAAGGAAATCCAAGAACACTGACTCTTGATAAAAAGGTGAGCTAGAAAATGCTTATAGACATCCTAGTCAAAAGTTTATAGTTGTTTTTATTTCAAATGTGCTGCTTTTGGATTTCATCCATCTGAGCAAAGCACCCTAATCCCCCCATGTCTCCTGCCAATCTCTCATGCCTAGACATCAGCAAATCTATAGCCCAGAGTGGAACAATGGCTCTCACCTTACAAAAAGGATTCATATTATTTTACACATCTCAGTTATCCTTCCTCCACTTCTCATCACCATGTGTTAGTGGCGACTATTTATATTTGGAAGACATTCACCTCTATCCTTAAAACTGCTTATTTAAGACTTAGATCAAGTATCACCCAACTGCCGGTGCCCTGTGTACACATGCACGCACATACACATCATCTCATATCTATTTCCTATGTTTTTCTGTCTGTCATACCTTTCATAGAATCTAGGTTTATTAAGGGCCAGGGCTATTCCACTTTTTTTTTTTTTTGAGGGCAACTGGGGTTAAGTAACTTGCTCAAGGTCACATGGCTAGGTTTTTGTTTGTGTGTGTTAAGTGTCTGAGGCTGGATCCGAACTCAGGTCCTTCTGACTCCAGGGCCAGCGCTCTACTCACTGCACCACCTAGCCGACCCAGGGCTATTCCACTTTTGCCTTTATATTCCCAACACCCAGCAAGTACTTGGCACAAAGTGAGAGTTTAATAAACCTCTACTGATTGATTTTAGGCTATTCATGGATAACAAACCAAAGAAACTTTTATTTATTAATACTTCCAGTTGGGAAATCTCTGTTACATTAGAGAATGGGGGTAGGGGGAAGAGGGGAGTTAATTCCTTCTTTTTTCAAATTTTTAACAATACTACAAGTATTTAGGAAAAAAAGACTGGTAATGGTAAGATTTAAATTAGTACTTAAAGGAAGAAGTATGGGATTTAATTAGAGAGAAAGGCAAGACATTCTAAGTGAAAGGATAAACCATAGAAGGAGGGAGAGAGGAAGGGAGGGGAAGAGGAGGCGGGGAGAAAGAGAGAAAAGAGATCTTCATGTTGCTGATTTTAAAACAACCCCAAGAGTAGGCACAGAAATAGTATTAATTCACTCCAACATTTGAATAGTAATTTGTTCTTTATCTGGTTGTCTATCTTCCATCCCCAACAAAATTATATCCTTGAGGTCAGGAACTGTGTACACTACACCATGAGGGGTAGTGTGATAAATATTTTTTGATTGGACAGTGTATGAATGCTGAAATGATGGTTAATAAGGCTGCCATTTTGAAGGCTTTTAGAAGAATGGGAATTTTGGTTGCAATAAAATTTTAAAACAGGCTTCCAAGCTTTTTTATCTTATCATTCCAAGAAAAGTACTTGGCACAGTTTTGTAAAAGTTATTCATGCTAACAAGATCTGTACATGAGCAGAAGTTGTGAAATTTAAACTGCTATTATGAGCTTTAGTCATTAAGTCACACAACATGTCCAATACCAATATAAATCTTAGATCAGATTAGTTAAATGTCATATACTAGGCAGGCAGCTTGCCAAGAAAGTCACCACAAAAACCACATAATCAAGAATTACTAATTTTCTATTTCTGTGCCTATTCTTGGGGTTGTTTTAAAATCGGCAACATGTGTATCACTTAATGTAGCACTAATTTTTGCTGAACAAGTTCCGAATATAATTATGTACTAAAAATACACATTTATACTGAACACCTAAGTTCTTATGAAGAGAGCATAAAGGAACAAAAAGACTGTTTTCTCATAATTTAATCAACTGAAAAATATAGTGCATTAGCTTTTACTAACAGAACAGACTTTGAAATGTTTGATAAGTATGTTATTTCCTTTAGGAACTCCATTTATTTACAAATTCTTTGATACCTTCATCAACCGATAATTGCTATTTTCTAACTTAACCAATAAAGCATTTTGTACTCCCTACATATATTTTGATATATTTTTTGACATATATCATAATCTACCTTGTATGATTCTCCTACATTATAAAACCCCTTAAGGGTCTATGTTTGATTCCTCTTAATATCTCCAAAGTTTTCCACTTCAAGGTTGTTCAATGAATGGATATTTAAATTTCATTTGTTTATGTTTCTTCATTCAAAATCAAAATAAAATTTAATACTTAGTCCCTCAGATCACTGGTCCTGATTAGACCCTAGGCCTAATTTCATCATTCAAGGAAGCACTCATTGAAGAGAAGGGGTCCACCTTCTTCCAATACCTGTAAGAAAAATGCTAACCAACTACTACTGATATAGGAGTAGCAAGAGCCCCCAGACTATCTGTCCTCCCATCCATCATAGCCATCACCCTGGGAAGCGTGGATATAGGCTGGTACTGTGGTGCTGCAGTGAAGACCTTGAAAATAATATTCTTGCCTCCAAAGTCTGTGGCACTGTCAAATGGTTTAACATCAGCAGCTGATACTATTTTATCAATGGAAATTACTCTAAAGAAGATATATTACATGTGCATTACTATTAAATATTAAGGATCATGGGATTTTTCCATCTGACTAGGAGTGGCCACCCCCCCAATAATGAGATTATTAATAGCAGGAGGAAGGAAGATCAGGTGCCGCCTAGCTGCCCTGCTGGGTGCTGTACTGAATGGTTTTACAACTAACTCGTTTGAACCTCACAACAAGTAAGAGAGCTACTATCATCCTCATTTTACAATTGAGGAAACACAGTCCTAGAGAGATCAGGTGATTTACCCAGGGTCACAGAGGAAGCTAGGCTGGATCTGAATTCAGGTCTTCCTGATTCCAAATCTCTAGCACTCTATTCACTGAGCCACACTGAGCCTCTAAGAGCAGTCTTACTTTCCCATTTGTATCCTTAGTGCTTTGTGAATAGTAGGTACTTAATAAATGCTCATTCATTCATTCATGTGTGTACAGAGATCAGGTTACCTCTCTTCAAGGTTACCCGTGGTCTTTGGCATTCTCTGTATATATGGCACCAGGCTTTCTATTTTTCTATACTAAGTAATGAGGGACCCTGAATAACAATAAAAGTAAATGAAAAGCTAGATGCTTCCTAGAACAAAAAGGCTAATTAATATAAGAATTCAGGAATGGTGATGTTGATTATTATTGAGTGCCAGATGTTATTTTTTTTAAATTTCTCATATATATATATATATATATATATATATATATCTCCAATGTGGAAACATTAAGCAGTGCAACATATGGCAATACTCAGTCAGTCATGCAGCAACAGCAGCAAAAATGGAAAGTGGAAGCACTTCTCAATACTGAGAAATTGCAGTCTTTTCCTTGAAATATTACTACAGTTAGCCACAATGGTGATAATGCAATTTAGCCAAAAACAAACTGCTACCTGAATTCATGGAACTGTTTGGCTGATTTTGTCATTTCAGATGTATGAAAAACATCTGAAAGCCACACAGGAGAAAAGTACAAAACTACTACAAACACTCCTGGGTGTTATTTCACATTAAACACCCAAAATCAGATGAATAAAGCAAAATCATAACGCTATTGAAAAGCAATCTGATTCTGTATGACAATGTCCTACTACATAATACTGGAGAAGTTTGAAGCCTAGAAGAATTCAAAGAAGAAGCTCAACCTCTTCAGTGCTAGACTTGGAGTTAGGAGGCCTAAATTCTAGTCATGGCTCTGCCTGTTAATTAGCCAGGTTAACTGTATATATGTTACTCATTTAATCTCAATGTATTCTGTTGGTGGAGTTGTGAACTGATCCTACCATTCTGGAAAACAATTTGGAATTATGCTCAAGGGCCATCAAATTATGTATATCCATTGACCTAGCAATACCATTAGGAAACAGAGTTAGAAAGGTGAAGTGACTTTTCAAAGGTCACAATATACATTAAGCAACAGACCCAGGATGTGAATTGAGGCCTTCTGCTCAAAAAACTCAATGCCACTACAGGGACTCTGAATGTTTCCTTCCCTCTTTTGTGAGGAATGCTGGTGGGGTCTAAGGATAAAAGTTACTCCCAGGGAAACAGTATATATCTAAGTCTCTGGGAAATGGGGCTCATGGATTGAATAGGAAAAGCACTAGAATACACTATATTCTCTATGCTTGTAGTACCCATCACTAATCTTATTCATCCTTATACCATAGATTGGATGTGGCCAAAATAGTAAGCATAGATGCTCAGTAAATGTTTTCTGAATTGAAGGTCTCTCCAAGAGTGGTCCCTGCTCAAAGCCAGAAGGAAAAAAGATTGCTACCAGATATCCATAGGGGTTGTAAAGTCATAGATTTAGAGCCAGAAGGGACCTCTGAAATTTAGTCTAAACTCTTCATTTTATAGATAGGGAAACTACCATGAAGCCCAAAGAAGTTAAGTTACTTGCCCAAGGACTCACTTCACTGATAATAACTGGCAGAGCTAGAAGCTGAATCCAGATTCTCTGTCTTTGAATAAAGTAGTCTTTCTAAAGTAATACAGACCTTTTCATTTTCATATCATACATTCTCTAACAGCAAAATTCTGCCACTTGCTCACCTTGAAAGGTCACTAAATTTACACCCACTTTTGGCTTCTCCTGGAAGAGCCACCAGAAGTGCTTTGTTGACAGAAAATAATTGCTGAAGGGCAGGAAATTGATTACTGCTTAATTTTAAGAGACATTAGAAGAAACCAACTCTCCAGGTACAACTCTGGGTACAAGGACAGTGGCAATGTTAAAAGACCTTTCCCATGGTAGTGGTGCGGGTAAGAATGACTTTTAAAAAATAATGCATTTTGCGATTTTATCACGTTAAAATAAAACCTCAATAGTCTATGGAATAAATACATTTTTCATGAGACTTTAGAAATTTCAGACTTATTGAAGGATTTATAACTCATAGATGTTAGCTCAAAGAATCGAGAAAATGACTTGCCAATTTAGGCCGATAATCTAGGGAGATTAAATATTTGGAACTGCAATGGCCCTTTAAAAGGTCCAATTCAGCCTGGTTTATAGAAGAGGGAACTAATGCCCAGAGAGTGAAAGTGACTTCCTAAAGTCAGAGGCAGTAACCAGCAGAACTCTGGTCTTCAGACTCCAAATCACAAGCCCTTTCTACTGTGTCACATGGCAACAACTATATAATGATTTGGACATTTGAAGATTTGAAGATATTAAAACAGCAAGCCTTTAAGTACGGCTTAGATTTTGGAATGCCTCATAGAAAGAATCTAATAGTTTTGTACGCATTGAAATGTACAGTAACATCAATAGTTTAATGGCAGAGAAATGTTATTGAACATTTCAGTAAAATGTGAAGTTCCTTGAAGACACAGTTTTGGTTATTTTTGTATCCCATCTGCTTAACAGTTGGATGCTTAAGGTTTTTCTGTTAAGCTGACCACATAACTCTTCTAATTTCACATTTCTAACAAATAACTATACTCTGACTGGAACTTGTGTTCACTAATTCAAGATTTGTTAAACCTCTACCATGCACACAGTGTGCTGATTCCTTAAGGAGATATAAAGTTTAGATAAACACTTGGCACAGTGCCTTTACTTATCAGCCACATGATAAATGTCTGTAGAATTTGCTGCTGAAAGAGAAAGGGCTTTTTTAGTGTTAACAAAGATCTGTGCTGGCTGTTTTATACATATTTATTTGTAGGGTGAAGGACAAATATAAAATCAAATATTTACGGAATAGTAGGCTTGGGATTGGGTTCAATCTAGATTCAGAGACATCCTCTGTGCATAGTTAAATGGCCAACATCTGAACTGCACATGGAATGAACATTCCATTAAATATACAACAACAAATAATCATGTATTTGAAATTTCTTTGTACTTGGCAGTGTGAGGTGGTGGAGGAAATAGCTGGCCTCAGGGTCAAAGAGACACAGGTTTAACTCCCAGCTATGATACATAGTCAATAAAATGATGGACAATTCACTTAAGATCTCAGTGCTCCTAGGCAATGAAGACTGAACGACAGAAGAGTTGTTAGTGATCACTAACAGGGAGATTCCTTACAGGAAATCCCTAAACAAAGAAATTATATTTGGACCAAAAACAAAACACCCCAAACCAACCTAAAGTTTTATTTCAGATTTTGTTAAATGACTCAGGAGGAAAAAAAAATCACACAGAACTCTTCTCTATTCGTGGCCTGTTCGAAGAAAACTAAACTGCAAGAAAACAAAAATGGTAAGAAATATCACTAGTTTAAAATCACTCATATAGCATTACCTGCAAACCACAGCAGCCGACAGCACTCAAGATGGAAGCATTATGAACAATTCGGTATGGGATCCCCATCTTTACTGCTCTTAGAACAAGATCACTGTGTGTCGTGGCCCTGTAGGAAGAAAGGAATGGGTTATGTTGAAGCAATAGCCAAGGCAGATTAACAATGACTATGATGTGTTTAGAAAGTAAAATTACACTGCACCATGAGAAATGCTATCAAAGAGGTCAGCTCAGCAGCAACCTTCTCCAACATGTAAAGTACATGGTAGAAGAGTTTCATTGTTGCTCGACAAGGACTCAAAATAGGAGTAGACACATGCATTTCACTAACACAACTGCTTTCTCACAAAGTTGAAACTAAAACAGCAGCATGTTTATTGCTACTCAAAAGAGTAAAGTTCGTTAGTCCTTTGTTCTGCAAACACCTGCAAAAAGACATCAGCAGAACAGCAAAAATTAGCTTCTAAACACAGAAGCATAACTTCAATGTTCTCAATTAAAGGATGAGGATTCGTCCTTTACTTCTGGGGCAACCTCCCAAAATCCAATAAAGAAATATATAGAGAACATTCTTGCAGATTGTAGTCTTTATGAGACTTAAGATTTATATATTTAAATATGATATCTGAAAATCTTCTAGTCACCATTTTAACTATAACTAGTTTTCACTGTAACATTTCAAAAAAAAAATGCTGCAATGTATAATATTCCTCATTGTATGTCCTGCCTGTCACCTCTCCTTCCTATTTATTTCTTTAGCTATACCTATAGTTACAACAACAACAAAAAACCAACAAAAAACAAAAAAACAAATGAAGGTAACATGTGTGCGCTACAACTAATGGAAATGTGAAATGAAAAAATATTAATTTAGAACTGCATTTGTGGAACCTTTTTATTTTTCAACAGAAGAGAACTCTAGGACCTACAGAGGAAAGCAACATTAGCATGTATAAGCAACCACATACAAATAAGCAGAATCTGTCAACTGGTCAATGCATACTAAGTAGCAAGATCAAGAGCTTTCACCCCATGAGGCAGGTGGAGACAGATGAACAGATACTCACTAGGGAAGCCTGTTTAATCACATACATAAAAATTAATCTGAAAAAGCAACTGGTAAGTAACTTGCTTTGCCATAGGTTCTGAAATTACACAAAGTTACTGGTAAGGAATTACGTCAGCATGAACTTCAGCAGAACCTCATTATCTTGTAGTGTGAAGTAGAACGAATAGCTCATAATGCAGATTTTTAAAGCAGTCAGTTGATAAAGAAAATGAAAACACAGCAAAACTGGCTTAAAAATAATTATGTAAGTCTTTACTCAAGGTTATTTAAAACAATCAGCAGGCACGACTGAATGAGCACTGAACAGCAAACATTTAATAATGACTTGCTAATGCATTAAGTTATTATCTAAAACTATTAAAAATATGAGGAAAAAACTGAAAACTGAGGATGATGTTGAATGTTAGTTTTTGAGCAGAGGGATAATTAGGTTAAAATGCTCTATGAAAAATAAATGTAAATAGATGGGTGTAAGTCATTTGACCGTTGTTAGCTGTCTCTTGCTTCACAGGACTAAAGAGACTGCTTCAGCATGGGGGATAAGAAGAATGTACAATCAGCTTATTGTCTATAATAGAGAAATAAGGGACCAAGTCAGAGATGTATTCCAAGATATCAAAAAAGTAGATATTTTTAAAAGTTCAGAGAAATTAATAAATTGTAACACTGAATGGTAAGATTGGTCAAAAATGGTTGCCAAATACAATGTTCTGGCAATATAATAAAAAATATCCTGATAAGGAAAAAAATTGGGAAGTATCTAGAAACTGATAGCTAAATAGGGATATTATTACTCTGATAAGGGCAGTTCACTTAGGAATTCAAATTTAAAAGGGCCATACTAAAATGGAACTTTGTTTTTATATACACACACACACATATATATACATGTATATAAACATACAAATACATATATGTATACACATGTAAGAGTTATATACACATACAATATATAATAAAGTGGATACAAAATAGTTCTTATGGATCTGTTAAGAATACTGCCCCAAAACCTAAAGATATGGTGAATTTGGACAAAACACTAGGGACAATTTAAAAAAAAAAAGGTTTTTTAAAAGGAAAAAGAACAAGGAAAGAGATGGGCCTACTACTTGGGATGATGAAAAGAGAAAAAAGTAGAGACATCCAGTTCTTATTTCACTTCTTTAATTTCTACTTAGCTGTCTGGTAGACTGATTTTTATTGAAGAGAGATAAGATTTGTGTTGGTTGGCCCACAGGGCAGAAGTTACAGAAGGGCAAATTAAAGAAAGAACACATGTACTAACAATTAGAGATATAGAAAAGCTAAACAGGATAGCCTGGGAGTCAGGTCTTCAAGATGAGTCTAGGTGACTGCCTTTCTGGAATTTTTAAAACAGTTGGGAATGATTCAACTCCATATTCTGAGTTCTTTTACAACTGAGATTCTGTGACTCTGAAATTCTGCTTCAAAAGCTGGAGTTCCCACGGTTATGCATGTGACAGTTCTTCTGTCCCCTGCTCTGATCAGACCACTTGTGAAGCACCATGCATGGTTTTCTAGGTGCCAGAGTTTAGGAGGAGATTGTTGAGCTGCAAAGTATCCTGAGAATGACTACAACTACTAAGAAGGTGAAGGGCTTTGACTCCAAGAGATCTAAGGGGTTGGCTGAAGTAAATGGGGGTATTTAGTCTAGAGAAGAATGAGGCAGAAGATGATAGCTATCTTCAATTTATTTTGATTTGATAATATCAGGGAAAAAAATTAAAGCTGTGCAACTATCAACAATCATATGAAAGATTGCTCTAAATCATGAAGCCAAAAATTCAAATCCTAACAGCTGAGATTTCACTTTGGGTTCAGCAAACTGACAAAATTTACAAAAGATGGAAAAAGTCAATATGGAAGGGGCTATGGACATGCAGGTATACACATTGCTGAAGAAGTTGTGAACTGATCCACAACCATTCTGGAAATCAATTTAGAAATATATTAAGCAAGTGACTAAAATGTCCATATTCCGTCCCAGAGATCCTAGTGTAATGTTAATGGAATGGGAAGATCTTTCCTGCCCATTAGTAGGCCTATGTGACCTGTTTTGAGTTCAGTCAGGCCCAGCTAACTGCTGGGATGGAACCTGAGTCATATGGATTCCATGGTGGGAGGAGCTTGCTGAATGGGTGGAGCAGGAAGAAAAAGTGAGGCAGAGTTAAGGAAGAGCAGCTAGCATTAGTGAAAGGGGGAGGAATTCTGTCTAGGGGAGCTTTTATTTGAGGGGAGGCCTAAGGAATGAAAGGCTTGGGGGATGTTGATGCTCCCTGGATTGGTGATGTGCATAAACTTCTTTGTTACCATGGTGGAACTGGTTTTCTGGTATCTGAATAAATATTTTGGTTTTGCCTTTGAGGAAGAGTTTTATTTAGATTTTTCGAATTTACCCTGGAAATACACATGCATATTCATAGTGGCTAACTATGGGTATTGCATTGATGATATACCCAGAGAAAGGAAGCTCTCATGAACTCCCAAAATATTCAACGCAGCTTTTTTTGTGGTAGCAAAGAAAAGGAAATAAACAGATGTCTATCAATTATATCTAAAAAAAATTGCAGCACAAGAATATGACAGAATTTTGCTATGTTATTAAATGTTGAATAAGACTTTACAGAAGTATGGAGACACATAAAAAGATGCTGAATGCAGTAAGCAGAACCAGGAAAACACCACACACAATGAACACAAGAAAGAAAACACCAAGCACACAAAACCCAAAATAAATGCTTAATTATAATGACCAAGGATGGACCTGGAGAAGAAATAGAAAATGCACTTTACTTGTCTTTACAGATGGGTGACCATGGGGGTGAAACACTGCACTAGTGACTGCTGATAGTCACCAGTATTGAACTGTTTTTTTTCCTTCCCTTTTAATTCTTTTGTTAGAATAAAGCTGGAGATTGGGTTGGGAGTGGGGTGGGGGTGGAAGAGAAATATATTGGGAAATGGTGATTTAACAAAAGATAGTAACAAAATGTTTCTTTTAACAGTTAGAGCTGCCCAAAAGTTTAGTGGGATGTTTTAGGAAGTAGTGATTTCTCCAACTGGATGTCTTCTAGAGGAGAATGGATGAGTACTTGTTGGTTATGTCATAAGGGAAATGGGGGATAGGGGTTTGACTAGATGACCAACTGAATTCCATTCCAACTCTCAAATTCTGTAATTTCAGCTTTGAATTTTAAAGTTATCAACCAGGAAAACAAATTAAGACTGATGCACTTCAACATTCTATGCTCCTATTTCCTCACCTACAAACCAAAGCAACTGAGCAAGGCAATACCCAAGATGTCCTCCAGCACAGGTGGTACATGTAACATATGTACAGATAGAAATTTGTTACAAGTCTAGAGCTAATAACAATCTGGTCAGAGGCAAAGAACGAAGGGACACCAACATTTGTGACTTTCTGCAAATCCAGATCCTCATCTCTTTCTCCACACCCTGTCTCCAGTGAAATCATCCTTTAACATCATATTAACGGGACTAACCAAAAAGTTTCTTCCTAATTCTTAACCTTCTTTTTTAGCTGCACTAAAAAGTATTACCAGCTTAATGAAATTATCTTTAGCTTTGGTGAACTATACTTTCCTACTCCTTTTCCCTTTCTGAATATTCCTTCTCTTAATTTGGATTAAGATTTTGTACTTTAATCATTAAGTTTCTTCAATAAGCCAATTTATGCTCAGGCTTCAGTTACTACCTATTATCTTTGCTGACTCCCATAATTAAACTAGAGGTAAAACTAACAGAATTTATATATAATTTTATAATTTACAAACACTATATGGGTTATCTCATTTTTAATTCTCACAGGAATAGCCTTAGATACTTTTATTATTTTCCTCTCAAAACCTCTTCCCTCTTACTTCATTTATTCTCTGGCAAATAATTCTTCTAGTCACTCAAACTTCAAGTTTTGCAGGCAGCATGTCAGAGTAGAAAGAGAGCTAGCCTTGAAGACTGCAAAACTGAGCTCCCAGTATTGCCTTCAGCGTATCCTGGCTGTGTGACCTTGAGCAAGTCAAGATCAGTGATCTGGGAAACTCTTGACTTGAAGTTGTTAAGAGGTTGACTTACATTGATAGTTTCCTCATGAGAGTTCCCTTTCATCATTTAAATCAGAGGTCGAGCATCTCTATTCCCTCATCTCACAATCTAATCAACAGATAAATAACATAGCCCCTTATTATTGCTCACTTGGACTACTTCAATAGAATACTAACTCATTTCCTCCTCTTGTTTTTCCCACTCTAATGCTTCCTACAAACTGCTGCCAGATTAATATTCCTGGAACACCAATCTAAGCATGTACCCTTTAACTCAAAAGTCTTCAATGGCTCCCCATTACTTCGCAAATAAATCAAACTTTTTCCAGCTGTTTCAAAGAATACCAAAACTTCAAGGAACCATCATAATATCTAGAGGCCCTTCATGATTTTTCTCTATCTTGCTTGTCCAGCCTTATCACTATTCCTTTTTATGGCACATACCACTCTAAACACTAGCCAAACTATAAACTATGTACTGTTTCCTCCACATGTCCCATGCCATCTTGCCTGTTTGCCTCTGGTTATGTAGAGGCATGAAACTATGGGAAATATTTAAATATGAAAATCAAACAGGTATAGGAGGGAAGTATGGGGTCCAGGGAGAAAAACTGATAGGACTTTGAAGGTCCAAGGGGAGAAAGATGTTTTCCAGTCTTCTGGCTTTCCAATTTCTTTCTACAGAACTTTAAGGCCCCACTGAAATACCATCTCCTTCCTAAATTCTTCCCTGGATTCTCAGCTGGAAAGATCTATCATTTCTGTGAATATAAGACTTTGTACACCCATCGCATTGCTCCTATACTACAGCTGCATACATATCGAAGCTCTAATGAGAACAGGGCTGATGTCATCATCTTTAGCATTAAGGCATTATGCTGGTGCCTAGCACAATATTTTTCAAATGGAAGTACTCAGTAAATATTAAGTTGAATGAAAAGGACAACTTCTAAATCAGAAAACCGTAATCTGTATCTAGACTTGTAGTCAGAAAGACCTTGAGTTCAAATCTGACCCCAGAAACTTACTAGCTATGGGACGCTGGGTTAAGTCTCTGTTTTGATTTCCTTATCAATAAAATGGGAATGAACACTTATCTCCCAGAGCTATTGTGAGCATTAAACGAGGTAATATTTGTAATATGCTTTGTGAATCTTGAAGCTTTGTACAAATGTTATTTTAACTCTCTCTCTCCACATACATACACACCTCTTGCTTTTCCCCTTGTCTATCTAGTTTATGGCTAACTCCAAAAGAAAATACTGTATATTTGGGTAAATCTTTAATTTTTCAGGTCATAAAGGTCAAAGGCCAATCAAAATTCTAAGCTTGCTCATGATTATTTACAACCAAGTTCAAGTATAATGATAGACCTTCCCTTGTGACTTGTATTAATGTAAATTACTCTCTTTTTGACAGACACATGCACATGTAACTCCTTTCCTTTTGAAAAACATCCTTGGTGGTAGGCTCACAGTGATTTAATTGTCCTTATGCTCCTTAAAGCTGTGACATAAATCGTGGGTCACCAGCTGGAGACAAAGAATGCTTCTGTATGCCTTGACATGGGAGATTGATGATGCTTGACTGGACAGGCAGAAGTGCATCCTTCTGGTAATAGGGAATGCCATAGCTCCCAATGGATGTAAGAAACTGAAATCAGCAGCTAGTAAACAAAATGATTCAAAAACCTTGGTAGCTTCTAAATTTCTACAATTAAAAATAGAAGAAAACAACTAAATAATATTCAGTATATGATGCAACCAGCCTAGAGAAAAGAAAGAGAAACATGTCTTGTTTTTTAGAAAAATAATATGTAATGAATCCAAAATCTTTGCAAACGATAGCATGACTTTTGATTATGTAATAATCTATAATGTCTTCATGAAAAAGATAACTCATTTAATGTCCCTTAGGATACCAAGTTGACCATTTAAGAGGAAACATAGTCATCAAGAATATAGATTTTAAAACTTAATACCTAACAATTATGGAATGAATATATGTCCTGATGTATATGTTTTATTGCATATCAACTTTTTTAAAAGTATGGATAAGAGAAAAGTAAAGTGAAACTTAAAGCAAAATTGCAAGGCAAATTCTGTATATAACTAACTTGATGAAATGATATTTTTAAAAGATAAAATTATTCTGAATGTATTCTGATTTTTTAAAAATGATACTGAATATTAAAAAGTGGGTATTAGTATTGGTAAGTGAAAGTTTTGATTGGTAAGGAGGTATAACAAACTAGGATCATAGTACTTAAGACTTTTTCTTTTACATAGAAATATACACATATGCCTCGTCTTACCCAAATGGATCGCCAACGACAAGAAAGGCAATATCAATGGCATTGGCATCCTTTAAAATTTGTTCTGCTTCTTGTTCCACTACCTGTCTGTCAGCAGTAATCAATGGTCTTCCATAAAACTGCTCCTAGAAATTTAAGTAAAACACCATGAGACAGAGCTAGTTACCATCTGAAACAAAAACCATCCCCTCCCCGATTATCATTCTCCACTCCTCCCCTCCTCCCACCCCCCCCAATAAACACATCTACAGACAGTGATCTTTGTCTTCTGCTGGTGGAAATCTTGGCAATCATCCAACATAGAACCGTGTATAAAACTACACAATGAGCTGGTGCTCTATATTATGTTGCAATTAAACTCTGTCTTTAGGCCTATCTTAATATCCCAAGGGGAAGAAGACCTTTTAACATCTGATGCTTTCTTTGAATTTTAAATTTACCTCGAATGTGCTGGCTAGTAGAAATAATCCTGACATGTGAACTGCATTTTGTAACATGCTACTGAAGAATATTAGTACTATTCAGTAGTTGGTACAAACATATTTTTAGCATTTTGGTATCTACCATGTCCATCAACATCATCTCTAGGAGTTTAGAAAGACCAAAGTTATAAACAAATGATATAAAACCCATACTTAGTCCAAGCCTTTGTGGTATACATTTGTAGGCCATTCCAGGAAAAGTGAAATTAAAAACAGTCTTCTATAGGACCACAAATCTAGATGACATCAGAATTGAAAAAATGGTGAAATTCAAATCTAGCACTGATAGGAGTAGTGCCTAGGTAAATATCAAAATGGGGGAGCTTAATAAGGAAGTAAGCCATGGGGCAATGCTAATGAGTCAATTCTAGATATTCACAGTAAAGTGCAACAGTATCCATGTTCTTATTTTGTGAAATCATGGATTTTATGGCTTATTTCCTGTTCTTTCAATGTGAGATAATTGGTAATTCTAATCTAACAACAAAATTACTTTCCTGAGTTTAAGGGATTTTAACCACAACAACCAATTTATCCTTACAACGTCCACTGTTTAAGGTACAAATCAAAGAGATATTTACTACAGTGTTTAAGCTTGGATACAAACCCAGGTCTCCTAATTCTAGGCTCAATTCTACTTTCAGTTTCTGGATTTTATAGATAATGAAACTAAGGCCTAGATAGCCCAATTAATTTTCCATAAATCAATAAATAAGAATTTGAATGCTAAGCCCTCAATTAGCTGGTCTTTTAATAGGAAATATATATTTAGAGTTTACAGAAGATATGGTTGGTTCCTGTCCTCACAGTCTAGTATATAACACAAAAAATTAGTATGTAATTACATGTTACATAATATTATATAAAAAGTGTATTAAATAGTCACAAAATAAAGTGCTGAAGCCTAAGTGGAAAAGTTATTACTAAGTGAGGGAGGTAAAGAAAAGATGGATCTGGCTTCTGCTAGCTATTATGTCTTTGGGTAAGTCATAAACTCTCTAGGACTTTTCTTCTGTAAGATGAGGAGTATAGCCTCGACGACCTCTAAAGGCCCTTCCAGATCTAAATATCCCCAGGAGGTAGCATTTGATTTGGACTTTATCAGATAATTATAATTATTAACTTAGTATTAAAGGGGAGGAGGATATTCCAGGTATAAGTATCAGTACAGTTAGGGGAATGGAGGCATGAGAATTCAGGGAGCACAGAGTTTGTTTAGACTTTTAAGTGAATGTAAGTAAAATAAGGCTGAAAAGATAAGAGGGGTGTCAGATCACTGCTATGTAGAAAAATCTGGATTGTGTGGCCCAGTGGGAAGTGCACCTTGGCCCTTTCTCCTGGTACCTGCTACAACTTGTGTTAACTTGGACAAGCCATCTAACCTTATTGAGTCTGAGTTTTCATATCTGTAAAATGAGGTCAGATAGTCCCTTCCACCTCTAAATCTAAATGTTACAAAACAGAGCACTAAAGATTTTGAAGAGCAGAATGATGTGATTAGATCTATCTATGAATATAATGTTCTGGCAGTGATATAAAGGATGAACTGGAAAGCATGAATAAGGACAGTCTTGTAGAACTCAGAAGATCTTAAAAGAATACATAATAGTCCAGAGAGATGGAAGTAAGCGCCTGTAAAGGCAATGTGAGTGGGAAGAGAAGCAAGCCTGCTCCAAAGTTACCTGGTTTTTATGCAGTAACCTGTCACGTACCTACCTATTTAGAAAACGTCTCCTCCATTACTATATACGCTCCTTTAGAGCAGACCCTTTCTTTGTAGCCCCAGACTAAGCACAAGCTAAGGGCTTAATAAATGCTTGCTGACTGACACACAGGAAAGATGTTATAAAGGCAGAATTAACAGCACTTGCCAAACAACTTGCTATGAGAACTAAATGAATGGCAAGAGTCAAAGATAATTCTAAAGGTAAAAATACAGTAAGCCACATGATGATGATACCAGAGAAAGAAACAGGGAAATCAAGAGTTCTTTACCTAGAACATTTTTTTTTCTCCTATCTTTGTGTGATTCATATTGACTAAAATAAGTATATGTCCTATCCCTCCCTCCCACCTCCATTTTCTAAATGAAACATAAGTTTCAAAAAGATAGAGATTGCCTTAAAAAAAAAAAAAAAGCTGGGCAGTTAGGTGGTGCAGTGAGTAGAGTATTGGCCCTGGAGTCAGAAGGACCTGAGTTCAGATCCGGCCTCAGACACTTAACGCACAGAGAAACAAAAACCCAGCTGTGTGACCTTGGGCAAGTTACTTAACCCCAATTGCCCTCCAAAAAGCAAAAAAAAGAAGCTTTGTATATACAATGTTTTATACATTGTAGGTACGTTAAAAAAAAATGTTGAACTGAAAGAGAAGTTCAGATTTTTGACTGAGCTGCTGGTAGGGGCATCCAGGTGAGGAAATATTATAGATCAGGGGTAGGGAACCTGCAACCTCAAGGTCACATGTGGCTTCAGGTTCCCCACCCCTGTTATAGATAGTAGATACAGATTCAGAACTCAGGAAAAGCAGTGAGGACTAAAGATTTAGAAATCATCTTCATTTAGGAGAGATGAAGTCATGGGAGACTGTGACTGTCA
This sequence comes from Gymnobelideus leadbeateri, assembly GCA_011680675.1. Classification (NCBI taxonomy): domain Eukaryota; kingdom Metazoa; phylum Chordata; class Mammalia; order Diprotodontia; family Petauridae; genus Gymnobelideus; species Gymnobelideus leadbeateri. Next base: position 160,158 of record WOXC01000378.1, read on the forward strand.
GGGAAGAAAGAACAGAGAGATGAAAAGAAAACTAAGAACAGATCCTTGGGGTATACTCACATTAAAGGGCTGAGAAAAGGAGCCATTAAAACAAAAAACAAAAAAAAAAAAAAACAAAAAAAAACAGACCAGGAGAATGTGGTATATGTAAAGTTAAAAAAAGACAATATCCAGTAGAAAAGACCATTTTATTAAGCACTTACTATAAACCATACCTTATGCTAATCATTAGGAATACAAATACAAGCAAATAAAGCAGTCTTTATCTTAAAAGAATTTGCTGTCTAAGAAGGGAGCAAGACAAGTCACCAAAAAAAAAAAAAACCCACGGAAAACCAGTTGGGGAGAGATCAATATAAAAATCCATAGACATTAAGGATGAGGACTGAAAAAATAAAAGCCATTGGATTAGGCAATTATATGGAACTGGTAACCACAAAGAGCAGATATCATAAAATGGTGGTAATAAGGAAAACGGTAGTAAAAAAGTAAAAGCATATGGTCTAGAATTTTTTGAAATCAATTTAGCACAGAAAGAGGAAAGCTGTGAAGCTAGGTGGCTGACATAAATCGTAAAAAGGAAGGCTCTTTTTAGGATTGGGAAAATCTGGGCAGTGTTTGAAGGAAAAAAGGAATACCCACTGGTAAAGAGGATGGATGCTAGGTAAGTTTAAACAAGATCTAAGGCATAGGTATAAGAATCAGCTTTACTGAAGATTAGGATATTTCTTTTATAATCAGATGGGAGGAAAAAGAGACAATAAAAAGTCTGGAGGAAAGGAGGGAATTAAGGGAACTCAAATGATATCAATTTTCTTGGTATAGCAACTAGTCTGTAAGTGAAGAGGACTAGTGAAGTTGGGAGCAAGAGATGGAAAGTTTTAGTAGCAAGGCCCAGATGAATTTGGGTACTTGTAGTAGATGAAAACAGCTCAATATTGTGACTTTCTACAGCTATAAGAAAATCAGATGCACATTTTGAGAACGGCAAAATATCTAGAAGTCAAGGAAATCTAAGGTGTTGGCTAATGAAACAAACTAGCAGATCATCTCCATTAGCTGATATCCTACCCATCTTTTAAGACACAGCGTAAATAACTCCATAAAACTTTTCCTTATGTTTTCAGTGTAATGAGATCTCTTATCTGATTGCCCATTACATCATATTTCTTGTAAGTATGTACTACATTTTATTAAATATAAGCTTTTAGGGCTGGCTCGGTAGCAAAGTGAATAGAGCCCTGGCCATGGAGTGAGGAGGACCTGAGTTCAAATCCAGCCTTAGACACTTAACACACACACACAACACACACACACACACACACACAACTAGCCATGTGACCTTGGGCAAGTCACTTAACCCCAATTGCCCCTCCAAAAAGCAAAAAAAAAAAAAGCTTTTATTAAATTTATGCAAATGGCTTATCTCTTCCAGATTATAAATTTTCTTTGTTATCTGTCCTCACACCCAATACAGCACAGGAGCAGTGCTTTTAAAAATCTGTCCAATGGTGACAAGACATATTTGGAAGTAGGTGGCATTTGCCATAAAACATAAGTAAAGCTATGTTGCCTCATTCAAACCCATGACTGTCCTTTCTAGATCTCATTCACCTTTTTCAGAGATCAAACTGAAGAAGTATGGTATAGGAGAAAGAACATATTCTGTGAATAAAGAGCCTTGGGATCTCGAGTTCTGGTTATGTCCCTATTTAAGCTTGAACAAACACTCCCCAATCCCACACTTTATTTTGCTTTGAAAAGAGGGCAGAACTAGATGATATCATCTCTAAGATCCCTTCTCTTGTAATACAAGAAAAGAAGGTTGAATTTGGATTTAAGAGGCCTAAGAGCAAAACCCAGGTTCTAACATTTAACTGCAGCATATTATAGGTCCATAAAACAGTGACAGTATTACCTCTCTCTCACAGGACTCTTTTGAAGAAAGTATTTTGTAAACCTTAAAAGCTTATATAGGCCTGAGGAATAATTTTCACTTACCTTTTCTGACCCCATAAAATTTATTGATACCATTAACTTAGCAAATATCACTATTATGTTATATATTAATATATTAGTTATACTAATATATTAATTAAATTGATCAATATTTCAACATAGTATTATATAATATAGTACTACATTATATATTACATATATATTATAATACATTTATGCACATAATATAAATGAAAAATAACAATGAAACGTAACAAAGGAGAGGTCAAGTAGTAAATCTATAGTGTATATATACTTACACATACATGTATACACCATAATCTATAGTATATATAGCTATATCCTTCTTTATATCCCTTAAATACAGGTGTTATATCTATATCCTAAAGGGCCTTATTATTATTTTTTTTATAAGCAATTGGGGTTAAGTAACTTGCTCAAGGTTACACGGCTAGTCATGATTTATGTGTGGTGCTCATTTTCTGAGGCCGGATTCGATCCCGGGTCATCCCAACTCCGAGGCCAGCGCTCTTACTCACTGCGCCACCTAGCCGCCCGCCCCTAAAAGGCCTTATTATTGACTAAGTTACTACACAAAGTCAAAATCCATTAGTAAGCTTCATAAGAAAATTCACATCACCTAACCCCAAAAGCTAGTAATGAAATGACAAGTCACAAAGGTAGTAAATAACAAAACCAGTACTTGAACCCAAATCTTCTATCTCTATATGCATTTCTCTTTACATTACATTAGGCTGCTCTGGCAGGCATGTTGTTCAAGATGTCTTCCATCCTTCCTTTAAAAAAAATGAAATAACACTGACCTATCTCTAGCCCTTCACCAGGCCCTCAAGATTTTTCCTCTCAAACATCTCAGCAATCACACACGCCATTTCAGTACCCTAGTGTATAGTTTGTGTTGACCTGGACCTACGTGCTATCTTTCTCTTACTATCTTTAAACCTACCTCTCTTAATTTTTTATCCTATACTTGCCAGTCTATAAATAATAAGCATTTCAACCAATAACTCTAAGAAAATTTTTGGCTTAGTTCTCTTAGCTAGCTTTTTCAGTCACTGGCAGTTCATGAGCTCTCCCTGGTCACCAGTAAGTGACAGATATTCCTTACAATATTTTCCCTACTGTTTTGACATTTTGCCATCACCCATTTTTCTCTAAGACTTGGTCCTAGTGAAGCAAGAAAAAGCATGAAACATCCTGACTCAAGATGTTAAATTCCAGGAGTAGCCCTTAGCTTCTACTATGATCCTGAAATATTTGGGGCTTTTTGAACCTTCAACACAGCTAGACCTCACAGTGTGTGAAAGACACCAATCTCAAGATGGGTATGGAAGGAGAAGACCAACTCTATTGATAGCCCCCCCCCACCATGATGTAGTGACTGTTAATACAAATTGTTATTTATAGTTTTAAAGTATGCAAAGTATATTTCATCTGAACCTTATTATAGGCTTGTGAGATGTAGGTAACACAGTTATCTCCCATTTTAGATAAAGCATTCATAGTAAACACTTATTATGTGTCACTTATTACACCAAGTGCTCTGAATGCAAATAACAGCACTCATGATGGTCTCTACTACTCAAAGATAATATCTAAAAGGTATTTATAAAATATTTATAAAAAGACAATATCTAAAAGGGGGGGGGTACAGGGATGAGAGGGTGAGAGGCAGGATATAAGGGTCAAGGTTGCTGGAAGGATATGCAGAAATCTAAAGAGGGGAGCCAGGAATGAAGAGAATATGATTTGGGATCCTCATGAAAAAGTCTTGTGAATTAAGGATTCAACATATCACAAGAGTGGGCCTCAAAGCAGAGGCACCTCTGGTGTGGGATGGCTGCTGGTCTGGGGATGGACAAGATGGGGAAACCTAAGATTACATTTATGGTCTCACAGATACTGAGGGTCTGAGGTAGAATATAACTCTAGGTTTTCTTGACTCCAAGTCCAGCTTGATGCCCCAACATCCACTAGGCCCATTAGCTCTCTTATTCAAATACTGTTTCTGGCCTTCTCTAGTTAAGAGTTTGACAGTGAACCAACCATACTTCCAAAGTAGCTGAATATTTAATAGCTCGTAAAGTACGCTGCAACATAACCTATGGAAATTTATTCCTGTGCCTAGTAACTGCACAAATGTGGCTTGGGTCTAAACCCCGATGGAGCATATGAGCTTAAATAGGTAAGAAGTCTGGATGATACAGACAGAAAAGAGATTAGTATACCCCAAGGATTACTTCAAAGGGCAAACCTTATTGCTCACTATTTGAATATGTAACCCACTGATTAAGCCTGTGTTAGCTCCTCATTAGCAAACAGCTCGGATTCTTAAGCCAGTATCTTAAAACAAAAGATAGTCCCGGGGCACAAAATAACTTTTTTTTTAACTGAAGGCTCTCGGAATTGGGTTTGTACAGAAGGACAAAGCACCTTTTCATTTTGTGGGTCACAGGGTTGTGCTGGGACTGAAACCCAAACCCCTATAGGACTCCTACTCTTACACGACTCAAATCTTTAATATGAATGCAGGACGTGCTTTACAGAGCCCAGGTGGCGAAGACTAAACTTCGTTCAGTTTAAGGTAGTAAAAGGCAGATGGCTTACAGCCTCTTCCCACAGGGGTGGGCGGAGGAGAGATGGCGTGAACCTACCAGCCTTTCCTTTTCCACAGTCAGGATCGAGGTGTAAGACTCCAGGTACACGCGGCTACATTTCTTTACAATTTCCAGGCCTTTCACCGTGATGTCCTCGGCATCTCCCAGGCCCAGACCAATCAGGTAAAGCATTTTCAACACCGGAGGGGGAAGAGGCTACAAAGACGATGAAGAAGGGCCTCTCCTAGCTCTCCAGAACGCGCCTGTGAAGGAAATCCCAAGAAAAGCTATGGTGAACCAGAGGGGGAGGCTCTGGGTTTGAATTCTGCCCCCGGGGCAGGGTGCCGGCACGTGACACTGGGCAGAGACGTACGCGATCTCCTCGGGCCTCGATTAACTAGATCAGGAGGCTCGGCCTTCTCCTAAGTAAAGTGATGGGAGCCAGGCCCGATGACCCCAGGGGTCCCTTCCTCTCCAATGGTAGGAGCCTAGACGCACTCAGGCCCGAACTCACAGGTCTCGGTCTCTCGGCAGCGCGCCGCCCGGATCGGCCCAGATCTTAATACACGGAGGCGTCATCCATTAAATAGACCCCTATTCATTCTCCCCCCTCCCCCACCCATGTCTTAGGAGCTGGACCTCCGGACCCTCACCCCTCACGTGTCGGAGAAGTGAACAGAGACGCCGAGCTTTGGGGCGCCCAGCTGGGGGGTGAGGGGGTTGGGAGGCTGAAGCCCGAGCTCTAAGCCGGGGCCTCCGCCCCCGGATCTCCCTCTCTCCTTTCCCGCCCCGCCCCCCGCTTCTCTGGCTAGCATCCTGGCGCTTGCTCCCTTCCCATTTCTCCCGGGGAGGGAGTGGATTACCCGCTGAAAGCTCCGCAAGGACAAGGGCAAGGCCGCAACTACTTGTTCTAGGAAAAGGCTTCGGATACAATCCCACCCCCAACGCCAACCTGCTCTGATTTACGGCGCCGCAAAGCGATCGGCATTTTGCGGCGCTTTTACGGCTCTAACGGACGGGGAGGAGGGGATGGGGGGGTGAGAAGAATCGCGGATGGAGGCTGGACTGGGCGAGAAAGGAGAGGCCAGAGGGTCCTTCCTGAGCCGCTTCCCCACTCCTCCCCTTGCCCCCAGTCCCCCGCCAGGTCCTCCATCAGTCGTATGGACTAACGGCTTAAAAGTCCCCACCCTGGGAAGGCGCCGTCGTACCGAGCCGAGGCGGGAGCCATGAGCCCAGGCCAGAAGCCGGGGAAGCCCGCTTGGCCCCTGGCAGGCGGGGCCCTGGGGGCGTGGCCCAGAACCTCCGGGAGCGTCTCTCCCACGTGGGCGTGTAGGGAGTTCTGTGCTCCCTTCCCTGCGCGGGGTCTGCCCCGGGGCTCCCCTTTCACAGTCTCTGCTGAGTCAGAGCCCTCTTTTCGGATTCCGGAGGCGGTGCGGTGATTCCCGGTCTCCTTCACCCCCGCCCCTGCCCCCTTGGACTTCACTGACTGGGTTTCGTTCACCAGGGCAGAAAGGGGAGTGTCCCGCTCCTGTCGTCCCCGCCCTCTCCTGTTTTAGGGGAGCGACCCGAGGGTTTTCCCTAGAGAAAATTCTCACTCACTTCGGGATTCCCCATTTAGGTGGAAAATCCTTTCTAGAGTGAGTAGATGTTCTCGGATGTTGAAGGGAATTTGTCTTTAGCTTAAGAAAATTCCGTTTATGCTAACTGCCCCGCACCAGCAACTAGACAATTGGGTATTTATAACCTTTCTTACCAGTCTGACTTTTTCTGTGCTTGATAAAGTCGTGGGTGGTGGTGTCCTACCGTACGCCGGGGGCCGGATCGTTAAGCAGCTTCTGTTTCAAGAGGAGTTTTTTATAAACGAGCATGTTAGATAAGAGGTATGCCAGCGCACAAACTTAAACTGGTCACTTTTTTTTGGTTTCAGCTTTTTTGCTTCTTTTTTCCTGGTTTGCCTAACTTGATGGAGAAGCTCTGAGTAATAGAAATTTCTTTAAAAAAAAAAATGTGATGCACAACTACCCTTACAGATGAATGTGATATATTTTGTTCCAGAGAAAGTAAAGGAGCTGGTTTAAAGGCTATTTTGCATAAAGGGGATTAATTTTTAAATATACACCGTTTTTGTCTTTATTTAGAGGCAAAATGTTTTTTCACTCTTTTCAAAATGAGTACTTTCCTCCAATGTCCTTTTTTATTATTTTATTTTATTTTTTTTAATTTTATTTAGAGAGTAATACAAGTTTATTTGTTGTTCAGTTGTTTTGGATTCGCTGTGATTCCTTGGCAAAGATACTGTAGTGGTTTGCTATTTTCTTCTCTAGATCATTTTACAGATGAGGAAATTGAGGTAAACAGGGTTAAGGGACAGGGTCACACAGATAGTAAGTGTCTCAAGCTAGAACTCAGGAAAAATTAATCTTAACTTCAGGCCAGGAACTCTATCCACTTTGACACCTAGCTGCCCCTACTTACCTCCCAATCCACATCCTTTAATAAAATAAAGATTTCTACCCTATTTTATTTTCTTTCAGACACAATGGGGACAGGTAGATTAGAGAAAGGGGCTGGAAGAGCCTATAGATGTGTTCGATTTAATATTTTGTCCTGTATTTGTTTGTAGATCTATACTATTGGATGTGGGATATTTTTTCCCTTAATGCTTTAAAAGTTATTTCAAACTCTGAATCTCAGTTTCCCTATCTATAAAATGAGGTTGTTAGACTATTGACCTTTAAGGTTCCTTTCAGTTCTAAATATTTCAGTTCTAAATATTTAATCCTATTATCCATGATAATTGCATCTTGTAGTTATGACACCCCGCCCCCCCAACCTCATGTATATCTAGATGGTTAAACAAATAATCATTTACCTACACTAAGGTCCTACAAGCTTTCATTCTGGCACAAAGGTAGCTTCATCCTGGGTTCTCTAAGATTACACAGAATGCAAAAAAGTGAAGGGAAAACTGCTCAATTAAAATTTTCCTTCTGTCTTCCTGCCAAGGAGATGGTCATTAGTCTGGAAGGAACAGAAGAAAAATAACCACTAAGGAGTTCAATCTATCAGTCAATATTTATCAAGATCCTACTGTGCTGAAGAGGCAAAAGACTGTCCCTGCCCTCAAGGAGCTTACAATCTAATAAATACTTAATCCAAACACAATCTAAAAAATATTTAAGTTACGTGATTATAGGAGAAAACCTAGCTTCTCTTGATGAGCTCATCACCTAGAAAAAACCTTCAGACATGATTCCTTATCAGTCTGTGATCTTTGAAAAATTGTTGAATATGGGATAGATACTGTTGGATTGGAGAAAGACAAATATCCTGACTCACAAAAGAGAACAGAAGAGTCTTCAAAATATAGACCAGTGAACTTGACTTTGAATGGAATAAAACTGAAAACTTTTCAGGTAACATTCCAGAAATCTGAACAGAATTGTAATAAAGTACTAAATGATGAGGTATGGACCCCTCTAGCTCTCCTTGAGTGCTTGAGGTACAGGCTCTAGGAACCTCCCTTGGACTCTGGATTAAATAGTCTCATTTGATGAGGTATTTGTATGAGGCCATAAGCCTTACTTTGCACCTAGTTACTAACTGCTAACTACTGGCCTAGCCCTCCATTGTTCATCTACTGCCCACCCTTGAGTCTATCAAAATATCAGTACACCCTTGAACTGGCCTAGCCCACCATCTTCTGTAGCCTCCAGCTACCTCCCACCCTTAATCACTTATTGACCTCATTAACTCCTCCTGAAGACCCTCCCCAAACTCTTCCTCTAGACCACCCCTAGATTCCTCCCACAACCTTTGGTATATAAGACCCCTGTGAGAGCACCATAGAATGCTGAAGAATAGTGAGAGTGCCATAGAATAACCTAGCACAGACTTACTCTGTGTCTAATGCAAGCGAGCTTTAAATAAATTTTACTTTTCTTTGGCTGACAAGACTCGAGTCAAATTCATTCGGCAGGACCCGGCGTGTTGGTATTTTGGGGTCTCCAAAGCAACCCTAACCCTCTTAGTGGGTAACCTCTTCACCAAAGACCCAGTAATCTGGACTGGGAACCTGGGACCCTTGGCTTCCCTGATCATAAATTGAAGTTTTTGCTAAGCTTAGCTAAGCATAGGAGGGGAAAGCACAGACCCTGCAAATTTAACCACAGGCCCAAATGTCCCAGACTTATTTCCGCTGACCTCCATATGACCTGTACAAATATAAAATTGGAACTCTGGGCAGGTCACCATGTCCTAAAATCCCCATGATTCATAAAATATTATCTACTTTCATATCCATATTGATATTGTTTATCTTCTGCTTTTATATCTAAGTTGATACTGATAATATATTTTGTCTGTTTCCATGTCTGCTAGACATGTACCTTCTGCTTTTTGATATTACTGATAAATGCTGGACCTGGAATCAGGAAAACCTGAGTTCAGATGAGCCCTTAGACACTTGCCAGATGTATGACCCTGGACAAATCATTTAACCTTTGTCTCCCTCAGTTTCCTTAACTGTAAAATGGATATAATAGCCTTTACCTCCCAGGGTAATTAATGGGAACGGGACAGAACAAGGGAGGGGGGAAACGGGGTGGTCTTTTGGGTATATAACCAAGTTTTGTATTTTGTGTTTTGCCTCTCCTACTAGACTGCCTCTGGTATTGAGAGTGCCCTTCTTACAAGAAGAAATAATTAAATAAATCCTTCCTGTCTCTATTTGGATATATCTCTGCTTATTTTATTTTGGGCAAGGGTCGTTCTCGTCCCACACAACATCTTTCCTGGTAATATTATAGAGATGATTAAAAGGAAACTGTTCTTTAAACAACTAGAAAATGAAACAGTAACCATAAAGACCAAGCATGATTTCATTAAGAATAGGTTCCTATCTAACCCTCTTTTCTTTTTTAACAAAGTTACTAGCCTGGTAGATCAAGGCAATGCTATAATTTATGTGGCTAAAGGCTTCAATAAGTTATCTTTTGCTACTCTTTTGGACGAGATAGAGATTATTGGCTAGATGATAACAGGTAATTTTGAAACTGATTAAACACTTTGCTCAAAAGTTGCAATTAAATTTTTGATTTAAAGGATCTGTGCCTGAGCTAATTTTTTATATTAAGTATTAAATATGGTTTATACATGACATAAAGCTAGGATAGACAGTACAATGATTGACATAATTCAAAAAGATATTGACAGAACATTGGAACAAATGGAATAAAGTGAGGCTATTGAAATGTAAAGTCTTAAACTTGGGTTAAAAAAGTTAATTTCATATGTACCATATTAGGGGAAGTGTGGAAAGACAGACAAAAACAAATTGATAGATTGATAGAAAAATTTGCTTCCAGTTTGCCTGAAAACAATTTGGAGCTATTTATTCAGTCATTCAGGAAGTATTTAAGTGTTTACTTAATTACTATGGATAATAATTACTAGGGATACAAAGAAAAGGAAAAAGGCCTCCCACTTTTGGGGAACTCAGGGGGAGAACATGTGAATAACTAGGTATATACAAGATATATACAAAATATATGGAAGGCAATCTCAGAGAGGAAGGCAGTAGCAGCCTGGGGGGACTAGGAAAGGCTTCCTGCTGAAGGTGGAATTTAAATTGAGTCTTAAAGGAAATCAGGAAAACAGAGACAGAGGTGAGAAGGCAGAGCATTCAAGGCGTGGGGGAAAGGACCAGAAACAGAGTGTCATGCTTGAAGAGCAGCAAGTGGGGCAGTCAGCAGAGCTGGATTGTAGTATGCATGGAGAGGAGTAAAATATAAAACTGGAATGGTAGGAAGAAACGAGATTATAAAGAGCTTTAAATGCCAAACAAAGGCATTCACATATGATCCTAGAGATTTTAGGGAGTCACAGCAGCTCATTGAGTTGGGCGGTGAAATGGTCAAACAAACTTTCCAACTGTCACCTTGTAGCTGAATGGAAAATGCATTGGATTGGGGAGAGATTTGAGACATGAAACCAGTTAGAAGGCTATTACAGTAGTCCAGACAAGAAGTGGAGAAGGCCTGAACTCGGGAGGTGGAGAGAAGGCAACATGTATGAGAGATGATGTGAACGGAACGAGACTTGGGAATAGACTGGATATGTGGGCTGAAGTAAGGGGTTGATCAAGTACAGTGATGTTTCAAGAGTGAGGAATAGAGAGTTGCTTTTTTGTAGTCATGCTACAGTAATAGGGAAGTTAAGAAGAGAGAATTTGGAGGAAAACATAATGAATTCTCTTTAGGAGTTATTGAATTTGAGATGTCTATGGATGTCCAGTGTGAGATGTCCAAAAGGCAGTATAGCTCAGGAGACAGACTTTTGTTTGTAGTTATTCAGTTGGATCTGACTCTTGGGGTTTTCTTGGCAAAGATACTGGAGTGATTCTCCATTTCCTTCTTCAACTCATTTTACAGATGAGAAAACGGAGGCAAACAGGGTTAAGTGACTTGCCCAGAGTCACACAGCTAGTAAATGTCTAAGGCCAGATTTGAACTTTCAAAGGTGATAAATTTGGATAGTATGAATCTCAAAGGAGGAGCATTTGCTCAGTCAAGGCAGAAGAGGAAGATCCTGGAAGTGGCAATGGGTAATGAGAAGTATTTTGACTCCCTTACAAAAGCCAGTTGGGAGTTGGGGGTGGGGGCAGTCATGGCAGTGGAAGAGAGCATGAGAAAATATGTAGCCATTATTGGAAAGGATGACCAAAGGAAGTTCAATATGAGCTGAGAAGTGATATAGCAGACAAAAAGCTAATGTTAAGCCACATTAAATGAGATATAATATATACGATTATGGAGATGATAGTTCTTCTAGATTCTGCTTTAGGCAGACTGAAGTGTTCATTTTTTGGTCACTACAGGTTTTAGGAAGCACATAATCTGAAGAGTGTCCAAAGAGCAACAAGAATGATGGAGGCCCTTAATTTCATAAGATTTGTAGATGTGTTTTAGGAACTGGGGATGTGAAAACCTTAAGAACAAAAGACTAGTTAGGGAAGGGGCATATTCAACTTCAAATATTTGAATGTCCACCACATGGAAGAGAGATTGGGCTTGCTCTGATTGGCCCCAGAAGATAGAAGTAGGAACAGTTGGTGGAAGGTGCAAAGAGGAAATTTTAGAATTTATATCAGGAAAATCTTCCAAACAAGTTTTTACAAAATGGAATAGGATGCTGTGAGAACTCATGGGTCCCCCCTAACAGGAAGTCTTCGAGCAAAGGTTGGATCATCAGGCATGTTGTGGAGGAAATCCTTTTTCAGCTACAGTCAGATTAGATAACCACTGTGATTTATTCCTTCCAGTTCTTGGGATTCTGTTATAACACATCAGACCCATACTTATATACCAACTTATATAATAATAATAATATTGCAGAGCCTTGATGTACTGTTGGGGGGAATATGATAGAATGGAAAGATCAATGAACTTGTAGTCATAGGACTTAAGTTCAAATACTGGTTCCTCAGCTGCGTGACCTTAGGCAATTACAAAGCTAACTTGGGCTTTAAGGTTTTCAAAGAACTTTGCATAGGATATTCAATTTGATTATCATAGTGACTCTGTGAGGTAGGTGCTAGTATCATCCAAGCTGAGGAAGAATAGGTAACTTGTCAACTGACATGCAGCTAGTAAGTTTCTGAGGTGGGATCCAAGCCCAGGTCTTCTTGACTGTATTGTCCAGTATTTTATCCTCTGTGCCACACTGCCTCCCTGGATCTCCTAATCAGTTTCCTAATCTGTAAAATGAGGAGATCATGTTAGAACTTTAAGGTGCCTTCTAGCTCTATGTAGGATTTTATCATCTGATTTGGATTGGGTTTTGAGAATTTTGTTTTTAAATGATTCAAAAGGGAATTTTAAACAAAAAGAATAACAATGATAATATAATTTATTTGCCATAATGGTTATAACATGGAAATTTGAAGTGTTGTACAAAGCAGAACTATAGAAATGGTGGCATTAATAAAATATATTACCTGCCTTAGTTTAACAGAAAAAGCCATTACCCAATAGAATGACAAAAGGAATCAACCTCAGGAGCCATCTACTGTTCTTTTTTATTCCAGGTCAATCAGTCAATAATAAAGCATTTATTAATCACCAATTGTGTGCCAGGCACTATGCTTCATGCTGGCAAAGTACAAAGAATAAAACAATCTCTGCTGGCAGACAAAGAATAAAACAATCTCTGCTGGCAAAGAGTTTACATTGTAAGGGAAAGACAATGAGCAGTGATATATCAAATCACTCTAGAATTGGAAGTATTGATGCTTTTTTAAAAGAATCTTTTTGAAGCTATTTTTAACAAATTTTGTCAGTAACTTATTTTAATGTTTAATATCTACACTATTGAAAATGTCTTCCTTTGCTCTGAGCCTTCATAATCATATGCAAGAAGATATGCAGATAGTTGTGAAATGTTAATGTTGATTGAAGTGAATTTGATGGCTTTTCCTCCATTCCAGCTACACAAGTGTTATAATGTATTATAAAAGGCAATAGCACAGATGAGATGTGTTATTAAATTATCAGAGAGTTTTAATTACCTTCCATTCTAGAGAAATTCATCCTTCAATACCTCCATCTGAGATTATTGTTGGTCCATTAAAAAGATGTCAGTGTAGGGGCGGCTAGGTGGCGCAGTGAATAGAGCGCCGGCCCTGGAATCAGGAGGACCTGAGTTCGGAGCCGGCCTCCGACACTTAATCCGCACAAACAAAAACCTAGCCGTGTAACCTTGGGCAAGTTACTTAACCCCAATTGCCCTAAAGGGGCGGCTAGGTGGCGCAGTGAGTAAGAGCACCGGCCTCGGAGTTTGGATGACCCGAGATCAGATCCGGCCTCAGAAAATGAGAAAATGAGCACCCACGCATAAATCAAATGACTAGCCGTGTAACCTTGAGCAAGTTACTTAACCCCAATTGCTTTAAAAAAAAAAAAAAGATGTCAGTGTGATTGTCTAAACTCCCTCTGACCTGTACATATCATTTTCCTATGCAGCTGGCCCCTTAACCTTCATATTCACTGGGAATGCTTTTGTTAGGAGAAATCTTGATTAATATTCTTAGAGGTTAGAGTTCTCACATTGATATTCAGTACAATTTCATCAAGAAGTCTTAATTAAAGTATGTTATTGCTTTAGGAAAAACCATTCATTTTTCAAGAATTTAGAGAAATGTTGAAATTGCTATACCACACATTAGTTAAAGAAAAGCTCAATTTACATTAAAAGCTTATGTTCTAGTTTCATCAACATATTAATCATGTAAAGATGTGAATTGCATACAGACAAAATAAGTAATAGTATGGTGATTTGCCTTCAAGAATAAAAGATCTGTCTACCTTAAAGGCTAAAATGATTAACATGATTGATTAACATGATCACTACATTAACATTAACATGATCACAGAATTAGAGAGTTGTATGAAATTCCAAACATTATTATTCATTTAGCTCAGTTTGGGACAGGGACTCTATTTTCTAATTTTTTAATATCTTCCTGTGTTATATGGTGTAATATTCTTCACATAGTGGACAATGAGGAAATGTTGACTGGCTGGTAGATGTTAAGATCTTATTGGCCTTATTTCCAAATGAACTTTTCCTATCCATGGTTTGGCAATCAAGATTGACCAAGAGAAAAAGTTCATTTGAGACTTATAATTTTAATGATAAAGTCTTATTAAACATAGGAAGAGTTATGGTAATGTTATGTCACTTTTTATGCAGTTGAAAGAATTTTGAATCAATTTCTATGTCATTAATTTTTAAAAATGAAGTTGCTTCTTTTTGAACTCAGTAAAAGTGTTTTTTTGTCTGCTACACTTAAGTATTATTTAAGCCTTAAGACAATTTTTTCTTCACTTTATAGGTTCCATCTGCCTGTATGTATATATGTGTGTGTGTACACACACACATATACACCAAGAACAGATAGTCTGAATATAGGTGTGCCAATAAATTTACACATTCAAACAGGAGATGCCAATTGTGCCTGACAATTCTCAGCTTTGGATCACTCTTACCATTTATAACTGTCATTCCTACACCTATGTGCTGCAGAAAAAAACAAAAACAACTTTCTCCCTTTGTAACTACAGAAATTGCAAATACAAACAAATCTTGAGGCAAGTAGTTTTAGATAGAAAAAAATGGAGCATATGTCATTTGAAGAAATAGCTGAAAATCAATAGTTATTCATCTGATCCTTACAACAACCCTGGGAGGTAAAGACTATTATATCCATTTTACAATTAAGGAAACTGAGGGAGACAAAGGTTAAATGATTTGTCCAGGGTCATACATCTGGTAAGTGTCTAAGGGCTCATTTGAACTTAGGTTTTCCTGATTCAGGTCCAGCATTTATCCTCTGTGCCACCTAGCTATGTCTAATTTTATATATATATAATGATCTCTCTCATAGTGAATGGTCTTTTCCACTTAACTGAGAAAATTGAGAACATCTTTCTTGTGCTCTCCCATATTCTTTGTTCTCTGTACCTCAAAACTTCTCTATATCTTCACCCATCTTGTCCTTGTAAAGATTAAACCTTCTCTTGGAATCTTGATTCCATTCTTTCTTTCTTTCTTTTTTTTTTTTTTTTAAAGCAATTGGGGTTAAGTAACTTGCTCAAGGTTACACAGCTAGTCATTATTTATGTGTGGGTGCTCATTTTCTGAGGCCGGATCTGATCTCGGGTCATCCCAACTCCGAGGCCCGTGCTCTTACTCACTGCGCCACCTAGCCGCCTCTTTAGGGCAATTGGGGTTAAGTAACTTGCCCAAGGTTAGATTCCATTCTTTCTTGTTTCATTTGGAAGCTCACCTAATTAATCCCTCTCACTCATCATTGTTTTCTCCCCATCTACAGAGCACATGCTGTGGTCTTCCATCCTTAAAAAAACAAAGAAACAAACAAAAAAAAAAACCTTTATGTAACACTTACAACTTATCAACAGCCATCCTACATTCCTCTTCTCATTTACTGCCAAACTAGTAGTAACAGTTTTCTTTCCTCTTTTTTTTTCCTATTTACTCACTACTTATAACCCCTTGCTCCCTGGATCATGACTCTGCCAACCTGCATAAACAATTTTCTCAAAGGTGCCCATCATCTCTTAAATGATAGATTACATGGCCTTTTATCAGTTCTTTATTGACTTCTGCAGATTTTTTTCCACAGTTGATCTTATAGAATTTTAGAGTTGGGAAGGGAAATCAGTTGCCAACTAGTCCAACCCATATTCTCAGTGGCGTACTGGTAAATGCTTATTAAATGGTTCTCCAGGGGAAAAAATGTATCCACAACATACTTTTAAGTTTAATATACATTAACATTTTCTCCACCACTTTCTTAAATTTAGACAATCAACAAAAAAAAATTAAGCCCTAATTTGTAGCATTTGCCAGTTTCTGAAGTGTGAATGCTCACATAGCTCTCACAAGAGGTTTGAGTTGGCTCCAATACACCCCTGCAGATCCCAAATGAAATAGCATTATGATATTCACAGTGCTATTCCCAACAAGTGGTAATTTAACCTCTCCTTGAAGATCTCCAATGAGGGGGAGACGTCTACTTCCTAAAGCATCGAATTATAGTTCTGATTGTTAGAAATTCTTCCTGACAGGAAGCCTAAATGTATTGCTTTGCAACTTTTACCCATTCCTTCTGTCCTCATTCTCTGGACTTTATCACCATGACTCAGTTATCTTTTTCTGCTGCCTCAGCAGCCCCTTCCAACTATTGATGAATTCCTCTCCGACCAGCCATCTTTCATTCTCTGGCCTTTGCTGCCAGGTGGGGACCTCCTTTTTTGCCCCTTTATTTTTACCTCCCTTTTATGTGTTTCTTTCCCTTATTAGAATGTAAGACCCTTGAAATTTGGGGAGTGACTCTTTTTTTCTTGTATTGTATCACCAGTGCTTAGAGTGGATCCTAGCACATAGATATAGATGCTTAATAAATGTTCTTTACCTTGACTTGTCCTCTGAGATCAAACAGAACAAATATAATGCCTGTTCCATAGGAGAGTCATTCAAACCCTTGAACGAATCTATCATATACCCCCTGAGTCTTTTCTTCTCCAGATTATTATTCTTCACATGATATGAACTCAAGGCCTTTTACCCACCCTGGTTGCCTCCCTCTTTATACTGTCTTACTGACATCCTTCTGAAACTATCATACACAGAATTCAAATCCATACTACGTCTATGTCCAAGATAAATTAAACCTATCATGTCTTAATGAAGCTATGCTTCTGGCTGCCATGCTGCTGACTAATATTGAACTTACAATCCACTAAAACTCTAGTAACTTTTCCTAGACAAACTGATGTCTGACAACCAAACAACAAACATTTATTAAGCACCTACTGTGGACCAGGCACTATGCTAGGTTCTAGAGATCCAAAGGCTAAAATCAGACAGTCTTAGTCATCAAGAAGTTTACATTCTAAAAAGGGTGACAACATTCACATATATGTATAGAAAGCCCATACTAAGAAAATAAATGATAACCTTGTGAGGAGGGGTCACTAGAAACTGGAGAGAAGAGGGAACCATGAATGCCCTTATCAAGAAGACAGTGTTTGAGCTGAATCTTGAAGGAAACCAGATACAGAGGTTAGGGCGGGGGAGGATGAGCATTTCAGGCCAAAAGAGCAGCCAATGCTAAGGTTTCCCATGTGAACTTGATTTTTTTTTAACCAAAGTATAAGATTTTATGGCTGCTGAATTTTATTTTATTAGATTCATACCACTCTGCTAGCAGGTTAAGATTTTTTTGTATCCTGGCTGTCATTCAGTCTGTTCACTATCACCCCATGGATACTCTCTTTGACCTCTGTGGCTTTCCTGGGTTTTCTCCTGCCTGTCACATATTTCTTCAGTTTTCTTTGTTGGATTATATCCAACTCTCTAAGGAAAGGTATGATCCAAGGTTCTGTCTTTGGCTTCCTCACTATTCCCTGATGAACTCATCAGCTCTTATGGGTTCAATAATTATCTCTGGGCAGATGATTTCCAAATCTATACATCCAGCCCTGAATTCTCTCTTGAATTTCACTTCCACCTCTTCAGCTATATTTTGGACATTTCTATTATATGTTCTATTGACATCTATGCTCAACATGCCCAAAGCAACTCATTTAAATATAAGAAGGGCATCTGGTTGCATTTTTTCAATCTCATCCCCCAATTATGTAATTTTTAAATGGAAATTCAGGTAGTAAATTTCCATCTTCACTGATATCAATCAGTTCTTGCAAACTATTGGGAAATGTTGCTTTTTTCTGTTTTTTTTTTTTAACAACCAATTCAAAATCTACTGTAACTCTTCATTTGGTAATTTCAAAACCAGATTATTAAATTCTCTATCCAAGTCTTTAAATCCACTTAATAGGGCACTGGAAAATAGAAATATATTGCAGTATGCTGAAGCAAAACAAAGTGGAGAAAGTATCATTGTCAACTGTTCTGTGTTATGGAATGCTTGTACTTCTTCCCTCAATACACCTGATGATATATGTGTATGTGTGTTTATATACATTCATATACATGCACACACACATGCACACACATATACACATATGTGTATGTGTGACCTAGTGAGGGTGCCAGGGTTATATTAAGTAATGTCTTTTCTAATTTAAAAGTATTTTCTTCTTAATCCAGTGAATTATGCTGCATACCATTGGTTTGGACTGTGCTATACATTTGGATGGACAACCCATCCAGTTGTGCTTTAGTACTTGTATCTTGGAAAGACACTACAGATAGCAAAAAAATTGGGCCTAGAACTGAGTAAGATTCAAAGAAACAACTGGATTGCCTTTGCAAAATTGTCCAAAATCATTTAAGTATTAGGTTATATCCTGTAACTCCAGTAGTTGTATATGCTCAGTTTCTCTGTGACTAAATGCTAAAATTTCCCAGCATAATAACACAGGATTCAGAGTTAGAGGAATTTTATTCTAATCCTAGTCTTGTTTACTACCCATGTGATTTAGGTAAATCACTTAACCTGTCTAGAGCTTCAATTTTTCTATCTGTATGACAAACTTCTCTGGGCAACCAAATGTTGATATAATTTTCCACCAACCCCTTATGACTGACAGTATTGAAGACCTTGGTCAGATTTACAAACATTGTTACAGACTGTTTTTTCTGCCCCTGGCATTTCTCCTGGAGTTGTTGGGCAGCAAACACCATATTGACTGTTCCTTGGCCCTTTCTGAAGCCACACTGGCTCTCAGGTAGATGACCATCTTCCAGATAAAGGGTCAGACTATTAAGGAGGACTCTGGCAAGAATCTTGGCAGCAATGGCTAAGAGAGAAACCCCCCTGTGATTGTCACAGGACAATTTATTTCCTTTACCTTTATAGAAATGGACAGTGGGGGCATCCTTGAATTCTCCTCTTGCCATATAACCTAGAAAATTTCAGTCAGATTTTGTATGAACAATGGAAACCCTACCTTGTAATTCTCTGCTGGAATAGAATCAGCACCAGGTGCTTTGCCACATGAAAGAGCCTAATGGCATTCAAAACCTCTTCTTCAGTTAGAGCTTCAGCCAGGGAGGGATTGACTTCAACCTGAGGCAAATGGTCAGTGGCCTCAGCATTGATTGATGATGGTCTGTTGAGCCTGGGTTCTGGATAATGGACAATGCTCCTGTGCTTTCCAGTCACCAATGGAGTGGAACAAGGCTGTGTGCTTGCTCCCGTGCTTTTTAGCATGATGTTTTCAGTCATGTTGTTAAATGCTTTCAGTGAGGATGAACATGGCATCAAGGTCAACTACTGAACTGATGGTAAATTCTTCAACTTTAAAAGGCTATAAGCCAAGATCCTTCAGCCACCACCATACCATCTATATGTAGAACCATCAGTTATAACAAGTGGAGAAGTTTTGAATGCTGTAGATAAGTTCACTTACCTTGGTAGTGTACTTTCCAGGGATGTACACATTGATGCTCAGTGTTTGGGAGGCTCTGAAGGAAAGTATGGGAGAGAAGAGGTGTTAGACTGACTACCAAACTGGAGGTCTACAGAACCGTTATACTGACCTCATTGTTGTGTCCCTGTGAAACCTAGACAGTCTACCAGTGCCATTCTAGGAAACTGAATCACTTCCATTTGAATTGTCTTGGGAAGATTCTGCAGATCACCTGGGAAGATAAGGTCCCAGATACTGAGATCCTTACTCAAACTAAACTGCCAAGCATTCAAACTCTGCTTCAGAGAGTGCAGCTCTGATGGGCTGGCCACTTTGTTCAAATGCAAAACATGCACTTGTCAAAAAGACTATTTTATGGAAAACTCACACGGGGCAAGCACTCAATGGTGTCAGAAAAAGTGATACAAGGACACTCTCAAGATTTCTCTTCAGAGCTTGGAATTGATTGTGTGAAATAGGAGACATTGGCACAGACCACCCGGCATGGCATGCCCACATCAGAGAAGGTGCTGTGCTCTATAAGCAAAGCAGAATTGAAACAGCTCAAAGGAAATGCAGGATGCACATATTTAGAGAATCCATCCCAAATGTTCACACAGACTATTTGTGCCCCACCTATGGTAGAGCATTCCAAGCTTGTGTTGGTCTGATCAGACACAATCGGACACACTGAAACTTGATTCTAGCATAGTGATGCCATTTTGATCCCCTTTGAGAAAAAAGGACAACCACCATGTGTGTTCCTATCTGTAAAATGGGACTAATAATAGTTTTATTGCCTAACTCATCTAATTGTTGTGAGGAATACACTTTGTAAGTGTTAAAACCCTGTATAGATGTAAGGCATCGTTATCATTATTCCCTATGAGTGATTTTTACTGTTGTCATTCTAGTCCTAGTAAATAGGACTTTCTGTTATTTAGTTCCCAACAGACTGAATTGTCTTCCAGTACTCCATCCTCATTGGGGACTGGAGTTTTTTTCTGGTATATCAGAGAGTGTTTCCTACTCTTGGGTCCCCTCCGCCCTTACACTCCCCACCCCCATGCTTTTCCTGAAAAATTGGGTCCTTGAAATGCATTGCTGTCAAGGTCATTGATATGTGATGATGATATTAACTCTAACAATTGTCTGTCCAGATGCTTGTATAGATATCATGGATTTTAGAATCATTTTGGATCTTTTGCTAACAGGACTTACAGACTCTTTATTCTTTCTTCTCTAGTGACTCATCTCTGGGTTCTAGGAGACAACATACTATAGTACAAAAAAAAGTAGACTCAGAGAAAAGAGACACTTGGGCTTAGATTCTGTCTTTGGGGGGCAGGAAGGTGGCTTAATGGCCAGAGTGCTGGGGCTGGAGTTAGGATGACGAGAATTCAAATCCTTTTTCAGATACTTCATAGCTGGGTGACCCAGGAGAAGTAATTTAACCTCTATCTGCCCAGTTTCCTCAACTGTAACATGGGAATAATAAAAACCCTATAAGGCAGGGTTGTTGTGAGGATCAAATGAGATAATATTTGTAAAAGTACACAGTGCCTGGCACAAAGTAGATACCATATAAAGACTTATTCTTTTCCCTTCCCTCCATCTTTGATGCTTACTAAGTATGTGACTATGGGAAATGCTCTTAATATCTATAGTTTCCAAATCTATAAAAAAGGATATAATAATACCTATATTCCTTACTTGACATGATTAATGTGAAGATCAAATGAGATAATGCCTTGTAAACCATAAAACTCTTCACTCTTATCTGCCTAAATTTAGATGCTTGTATGCTTTATCACAATTGGACCTTGATTTTGCTTCCATGTTTAGATTCCCAGTCTTCACCTGACCCATTGTGCCCACTTGGGTTTCAGTCTGGCCTGACCTGTGTAGTGCTAATGCAATATTTACTGTGCCCACAATCATAATAAAGACTGTGACTGTAAATATCGAATGACATTCAGTTGCAAAATATACCAAACTCTCCAAGTAAAGGACAGAACTGAAGTATTTATTTAGATACCAGAAAACCAAATCCCAAAACCAGTACTCTTATTCCATCATAGTACCAAAGATATTAAGAAGCCATAATAACACTGAAAGCCAGAGCATCCTTCAACCCTCCCACAAACCAATACAAGATCAATATTTACTCGTAAACCTCTCTCTTTCCTTACTTGAGCACCTCTCTCTCTCCCACCATCTTGCTAGCTCTGACTCCCAGCTTCCTGTCGGCTCTGTTTCCCTTTAGCAAACTCCTTCCACCACAGGCTCCATGTGACTATATTTAGCTCATTGGGGGCAGAGTTTATCTTTACAGCAGGGAAGCTTCCTGTAGGCTCTGCTCTACCCTTCAGCAAATTCCTTCCATCACAGGCTCCATGTGATAACATTCAGCCTATTAGGGGTCAGAGTTTACTTTCAAAGCAGGGGAGGTCTTCAAATTCCCCCATAGGTCTATTAAGGGGCAGGGAAGATCTTCAAATTCCCATTCCCATTACAACCTATAGCTATTCAGATTGATTATTTAAGGATAGACAGCTAGGACTTGAGGAAAGTCAGATTTGATTAGAATATGATCCAGAAAATTGAGGGGATGGCCATCAACTGAGAAATGACTAAACAAGTTGTGGTATATGAATGTAATGGAATACCATTGTGCTCTAAGAGATGATGAGTAGGAAGATTTCAGAAAAACCTGAAAGAACTTACATGAACTATTGCTGAGTGAAGTGAGCAGAACCAGTAGAACATTGTACACAGTAACAGCAACATTGTGTGATGATTGACTATGATAGACTTAGTTCTTCTCAGCAATACAATGATCCAAGACAATTCCAAAAAACTCATTATGCAAAATGCTATCCACATCTGTACTAGTAATAGAATTTGAAGATCCCCTAATATTTGTAATCAAACAGGTACTTAGCACTTAGTTCTGAGTTTATGATTGTGTCAAGTATTAAGATCCAGAACTTCTGAGTCCCACAATGGGATGAACTTACTGACATAACAGGAAGGTGCAGGACAGGGAGGAGCTAATACCTTATATAAAGAAAAGCCCAAGTTAGAGAGCCAGAACTTCTTGGAGCGAGCTTCAGGAGTCTGGGCTGCTACTGCTGGAGAGAGAGAAGAGAACTGAGAACTGAACTGAGAAGAATTGAGAAGAGAAATGAGAAATGAGAACTGAGGACTGAACTGAGAAATGAGAAGAGAGGAGAACTGGGAGGAGGCATGGCTGTGGTGTTGGTACTTTGTCTGTCTGTTTTGATGTTACTTTATCAGATTCATCTGCTGTTAGAGGATGGTGTTGTCACAGAAACCCTGGGACCTTGCTGCTGGTTCAGAAGCCCTGAAAGAGGATTTTCTTATTGTGTGTTTACAGAAATTCTGGAGGAGGGTCTTGCTGATGATTTCAGAGGTCCTGGGACTATATCAGTGATTTGTCTTGAGTTCTCAGACCTTGTTGGTGGCTCTGAGTTGATTTCACAGGCAGAAAGTGAATTGATGAGGGTGCTGGAAATGTGCATGGATGTTATCGTGGCTTTGTTAAGCTTTGTCTTCCCAGCAACAGAAACTGTGAAAGACTTGGAGGTGGAGTAGACACTGTGAATTTCAGTGTGGAATGGGAACTGGATAAGGAACTGCACAAGAAGCTGGACAAAGAACTGAGTTCAAACTGCCTTTGAACTCAGGTGACAGTGGGATAGATTCAGGCAGGAGCTGGGACCATGGAAGAGGAATCATGGAATCTGAGAGCCTGCCTCTAGACAAGATGAAAAGACCTATCCTTGGGTATTTAATGCAAAATGAGAAGATCATGATTTACCAGGGGTGGAGAACTTTGCCCTTTACATTTAGATGATTGAGTTAAGGACTTTCTAATTAAGTAGGATTGGAAACTAATCTCCAATTAAGAAGAAAGAAGACTTTTTGATTGAAGAGATTAAGACAATGTGACCTAGGGGTAGAAAACTTTTGACTTCTGTACTTTGTGTCAATTAAGGAGGCTTGCCTCCTTAAGAATGATTGAGTTATTAAATGACTATACTTTGTTTAAAACTATGCAACCACTTTGGTGAAAACTATGTGGCCACTTTAATGATAAGTTGTTAAGCCATAACATTGTAAATGCTATATTTTAATTTCTGTGAATGTTTTGCCTTAATTTGTTATTGAATAAATAGAGTGTTCACTATACTGTGTAATCAGAACCTTGAAAGCTGTTCACAGCAGCAGTCCTCTGGAAAACTGCTCATGCTTGGCTTTACAACATCCAGAAAAAGAACTGATTAAGTCTGAATGCAGCTTGAAACATACTATTTTCACTTTCTTTTTTGTTTGTGTATTTTTTCCCTTTTAGTCTGTTTCTTCTTTTACACATGACTAATATCGAAATATGTTTTGCATGATTGCATATGTATAACCTATATCAGATTGCTTGCTATCTTGGGGAGATGGGAGGGGATAAAGGGAGGGAGAAAAATTTGGAACTCAAAATTTTATAAAAAATGAATTTTGAAAATTGTTTTACATATAATTGGAAAAAAACAAAATACTGTTTGCAGTAAAAAAAAAAAATCCAGAAGAAAAAAGGAAAGCTTTGTAATTTTGAAAGTGAATTCTGGTAACTTTTATATGTTTTAGAAGTTGGTTGGGGCAACTAGGGGGAGCCTTGAATAGAGCACTGGCCTTGGAGTCTGGAGCACCTGAGTTGAAATTCAGTCTCAGACATTTGACACTTACTAACTGTGTGACCTTGGGCAAGTTGCTTAACCCCAATTGCCCTGCATTCTCCCCTCCAAAAAGCCAAAAAAAATGTTGGTGACACTAGTTCATTATTGTATCTTATTTTTCACTTCAAAACATAACTTTCTCTTTTCCTTGATAGAAGTGTGTCATCAGCACTATTCTTGTGTCCACTAGCAACATTGACACTAATTTAATCTGTGAGCAGACAACCATGACTTATAAGAAAAAAAACTAAGAAGAC
Organism: Gymnobelideus leadbeateri; assembly: GCA_011680675.1. Taxonomy (NCBI): domain Eukaryota; kingdom Metazoa; phylum Chordata; class Mammalia; order Diprotodontia; family Petauridae; genus Gymnobelideus; species Gymnobelideus leadbeateri. The sequence goes on from WOXC01000378.1 coordinate 184,703, forward strand.
ATTTAGAAGTATAATCAAATACCACTTATAACAGAGTTAATTTGAAATAGAGACTTTTAAAAAATAGTGTGGTGATTAGGCACAAAAATAGCATACAGTTTGTGGAAATACCTAAAGTTTGTTCCTTTGCCAAACTAAGCATTTTTCAAAGTCCCCTGGTGGGGAGGATTGGGGTTTGTATGGTTGAATAAGAAGAAAGTTGCTTTGAGCCTCCTCAGAAGGTGTGTGACCCTTTAACCAAGGAGGCATCAAGTTAAATGGTCCTCTTGACCTCTGCAACAGGAGGCTTGAGTGTTCTAAGGACCTTGTTGTTGTTTGTCCTTTATTCTCAAAGAGGACCATGACATCAGGGAGGTGATGGCATGACATGCAATTGAATTGGATTTAGTGAGGGAAGGCTGTGCAAAGTCATCAGCCTCACTTTTCCTCCAGAACCAACTGAGTTCAGTAGTAAGATGTAGATCAGGAGGACTGGAAATAGCCCTGAATGTAGTGGGAGATCTTGATCTTCTCAAGCTAAGGTCTTTAACAGGTCTCAGTTTGACTGAGGTAATGCCCATTCAATGAGTAAGGATAGGTAAGAAATGAGGCAGAGAATGGCTTCCTTACCCAATTAAAAAAAATCAATCTGCTAGGGAAAGACCCTGATGGAAGGGAAGAATCATAGTAATCACTCCTCCCTCAGTAAGAGAAGAAAGCTTGTAGAGAGAGAAGCTTGAAGAAAGGAAAGACAGTTTCGGAAAGACAGTTTCCTTTTCTTTTTCACTTCCTAAGACTAATTATAAAGAGGGCTAGGCTGAATGAAGGCAAATTAAGCAAATCTTTCCCTTCTCTACTCAAATATACATCTGAAGTGCCAATCATTAGGGTTGCTTTTAGGTTAGAAAACAAATACCTAGTGGGATTTTAAGGTGATTAATTTGGCAGTGATTTACAGAGTAGATCAGTGGGAAGAGAAATTAGAAGCAAGTAGACTAATAAAGAGATTATTGCAGTAATCCAGGTGTGAGGTGACAGGGAACATAGTACATTAAAATAAATTTAAACTGAGAAGTTCATTTGAATGGTATTTTGAATTCAATCCTGTGTTAAATAAATCTTAGGAAAATATATCTAAATTTGTTTATGAATAATACCAAAGTTTACATCATACTTTTAGAGTTTTATCAATAGATAAGGATCTCAAATTGAGTTCATATTGTATTCCAGAGGTGGGAGCCAGGGACACATCTCAGTTAAGAGTATTCCACAGTCAGGCTATTAAAGTTTAAAACAATAAAGCAATTGACCCAAGAAGACCTCTGGCTGAGTCTCCTGAAGACTGTCAAAACATTTGGCTGATAGACATGTGGACTTTGTTTAGACTGCTCCCCCCTCCCCATTTTTTTGAGAAGTTTCAACAAAACTGAAATGAGCTTTGGGGTTTTTCTTCCCTCAACTAATCAGATGGACACTGGAATGAATATGTACAGCAAGGATATAGATTACCCACCTCTTCAAATAATTTGAAACACTGCCATAAAATAGGTTAAGATCTCTAGTGACTAATTCTATTTGGGGAACGAATTTCTGATAGACTGCTGAACATGCATGGGTATCTATTACTTATAAAGAGTGAGCATAACTAATTAATTATACATTCTGGTTTGGGAACTTCCCACCACCAGAGAAGATGTTTTGCAGAAGATCATAGTCATACATTTACTACAACTAGTAGGGGACTTTAAGAATCATCTAGTCCAACACCCTCCTTTTATAGATGGGGTAACTGAGGCCCATAGAGACTAAGTGATTTGCCCAAGGTCACACAGGTAATAAGTGTGAGAACTGGGATTTGAACTCAAGTCCTGTGACTCCAAGTCCAATGTCTTTCCACTTAATCACATGAAGATGTTTTGATGTTGCAGTGCAATCAGTTATACATTTGGATTTCAGTTTTTTATTTTTAGTTTTCAACATTCATTTTTATAAGATTTTGAGTGGCAATTTTTTTACCTCTCCCTTCTCTCCCCCCTCTCTCCTAGATAGCATGCAATTAGATTCCAGTTCATTACTGTGACTTCATATAACTATATATCAATATGCAGAGTCAGTCAATAAGATTTAACTTTCAGGTACACTGCTAAGTGCTAGATATACCAGAAAAAGGCAAAAAAAAAGTTTCTGCTTTTAAAGAACTCATAGTTTATTGGGGAAGACAACATGAAAACAACTATAGCTCAAGATATAGAAAGGTCAAATAGGTAGGAGGTAATCTCTAGAGGGAAGGCACCAGCATGGGTAAGGGGGTGGAGGAGTAGAGAGATGGGGAGTGAAGGGGGTAGGATAAAGGGCAGGGAAGGATCAGGAAAAGCTTCTTGTTGAAGACTGGATTTTAGTTGGGACTTGAAGGAAGCTAGGGAAACCAAGGGGGAGAGACGAGGGAGGAGAGCATTCCAGGCTTGGAGTCCAGCCACTGAAAATGTTTAAAGATGGAGCATTTTTGTCTGAGAAATAGTCAGGAGACTGGAGACACATGTATGTATGTAAATATGTATACACCATATATACACATATATGTATGTATGTACATGTATAGGAGTGTATGCTCATATATATTTGCAGGAGTAAAATAGAGATTGTCCAATCCAATAGAGGATCTAGATAACATTCTTTAGCCAGAAATTACAAAACTGAATTAGGAGTTAAGATATGGGAGTGGTGGGGAAGCTGTAGTTACCTGGACAAATAATAGAGGTCTCATTCCACTAAAAGCAGAGAATCAGATGAAATTCTTGATTTGCATTCCTGACTGTGTAATTGTTCAAAAGGCAGAAGTAGTCATGAGAAAACTGCTATTCTCTTGTCTGAACTCTAAATGTAATGAATAAATAATTATTAGCATTTCAGAGTTTGGGGTAGAGATCTAAGAACTCTTTGTGGAGGTGAGGTTAGAGCTAGGTTGTGAAGGACTTTAAAAGCTAAACAAAAAAAGCTTGTATTTGAGCCTAAAGGCAATAGAGATATGCTGGGAGTTACTGGATGATGTGGGCAGATCTATACTTCAAGAAAATCACTGTAGCTTCAATGTATAAGATGGACTGGATAGAGTGAGGACTGATGAAAGGAAACCAATTAGGTCACCTTGGCCATAAGTAAAGTGAGAAATAGTAGGAGCCTGAACCAAAGTGCTATGTGTGTGCATAGAAAAAAGAAGTAGGATTCAAGAGATGTTGTAGATGTAGAAATGACACCATTTGGCAACTGATTGGTTACATAGGAAGAGTGGTGAGATGAGGCTAATGTCTTATTGACAAACCCGGGAGATTAGAAGAGTGGCAGTGGTCAAGGAGAATGACCTTTGTATTGGAAATTATAGCACAGAAACTACTAACAAGTGCCTAATACCTAAGAAAAGAAAAGCAATAGTTAGAAAACACCTAGCTGCCCTAGATTAAGTCAAATTAATTGAACCAGATGAACAAACATCCTTGGTGTTGAATGACTGTCAGTGATATTTGAAAGATCATGAAAGATGGCAGAAGTACCACAATTAGAAGAAATACATATCATTGCAGCTGTTCAGAAGGGTGAGATTGTAAAAAGGCAGATAATGTCCTAATTTTCATAAAAGGGAAGATAATAAATTATGCAAACTATAGACCAGTAAGCTGGACTTCAATTGCTGGAAAGTTTTCTAGAATAGATGATTTAAAGAGATGGTTAGCAAACTTCTAGAAAGACTAAAATGGCTTTACCAAGAACATACCAAACTCATCTCATTTCCTTTTGTGACAGGATTGTTAAACTAATAGATGACAGTAATGTGGTGGATATGGTTTACTTAGATTTTAGTAAAAACTTTTGATTTTGTACCTCATGCTATTTTTGTGGAGAAGTTGGAGAGATGTGCACTAGATGATAACACAATTAGATGAATTTAGAACTGGCTGGCAGCCCAGACTCAAAAGTAGTTGTTAATGATTCCATGTCAACATGGCAGGAAGTCTTTAGGAGCATACCCTAGGGGTCTGTGCTTTGGTCCTGTGTTATCTAATATTTTTTTCAATAACTCAGTTAAAGTCATGCTCATCAAATTCGTAGATAACACAAAACTGAGGGGGATAACTTACAGCAGATCATAGAATTAGGGTCCAAATCATCTTGTCACACTAAATCTAATAAAATGGAATTCACTAGGAATAAAAAAAAGATCAACTTCACAAGTATAAAATTCAGGAGGCTTGTTCTGAAAAGATCTGGTGTTTTTTAGTGTATGACAAGAGCCATGGAAACAAAAAGAGGACATTTACTGTCCTTAACAAATAAGGTAGGCACTTGAGAGATGTACAGTGGACATGAGCAAGATGTCACAATATTACAAAGAAAAAAGAAGAATGGAGTGAAGGATGTCACCATGGGATATATACAGAAAGAAGGAGTTGGCCTGATCTTGTAATGAGAGCAAGGGGCAACTAATGGACAGGCTATATGCTCCATTACTATTCCCCGAATGTCAAGAAATACAGAAAAAGGCTCTAGGACAATGGACAGACCCCTCCCTGTAGAAAGTTTAAGTGAGAAAATAATAGGGTGGGTTGCCAAAAACTGCCTACAACAATGCAATTGCAGATCTATCAAAGTATCCTAGGAAAGTTACTATTAAAGAAGACCTAACTATCTGTTTAAAAATATTTATACAGGTATTAGTGTAAAATTGCAAAAAACAACCTAGATGTTTAACAACCTAGATGTCCAACAATTGAGGAAAGGATCAAACAAACTGTATTTCATTGACTTAATAGGATATCAGGGGTGGGGAACCTGTAACCTCAAGGTCACAAGTAGTCTTCTAGGTCCTTGGGTGTGGCTTTTTGACTGAGTCCAACTTTTACAGAATATATTTTTATATTAAAGGGATTTGTTCTGTGAAATTTGGATTAAGTCAAAGGGCTACACTTGAGGACCTAGAGGGCCATGTATGGCCTTGAGGCTGCAGGTTCCCCTTCCTGGACAATATAATTAAGAATGACAGATATGACAAATTCAAAGAATATGGTAATACATGAAATAATGTGGAAATGAAGAAATACATATCATTGCTGTTGTTCAGAAGGGCAACATTCTGTTTCTCTCTCTCTCTCTCTCTCTCTCTCTCTCTCTCTCTGTTTCTGTCTCTGTCTCTGTCTCTGTCTCTCTCACACACACACATACATACACACACACACATACCAAGAATGCACAGACAAAGGAATATAATGGAAGAGAGGACATTATAGTAACTGAGAAGTTTTTAAATATAGCTATGTAAAAGACCTTTTAAAAATGCTTAAATTAGTTCTAAATGTAAGTTTAATTGGTTTTATTATTATTTATAATTAGTGTTACTTATTTTGAAAGTATATGCACCACAATAAAACTGCCTGGAATGAAATCAGTTGATGTGAATATAATTTAAATATAAATGAATTTGGAAGGCATCATACCATAGTAATCTATAAAAGCTTGTCACAGTATTGTGAATATTCCTATCAGTACCCTTTGCAATTCTTTCACTCATTAGTTGATTGTATTCATGAGTTTCTATGACCAAACCTTTAGCCAGTGATCCTTTCTGAACTAGCTAAGGGTAGTCCCCACAAGACAGATACAAAGTCATCTTCTTTACCTGAAATCTTTCTAGGTTAGCAGAATCTTCTGGAGGATGCATTGTGTTAAAATAGCCTTTTGAAAATCTGTGTTCCCCTTCATGCCACTATGAGGCATCAGCATCCATCGAACCTATCTGAACACTAACCAGAATTCAGTTGTTCAGGAAATAGTTATGATCAGTGTCACTAATGTTTTTATTTCTTCCTTGATTGCCTTAGTTGCCTTTACTTCCATGTCTAGTATTATGTTTCTGTTATTTCAAAAGAATTTGTTGCCCATTGGGGTTAAGAGAAGAAATATAAATCTTTCAAAAGTGATCTTAAATTTGGCAAGCAATACCCAAGCATTTTGTGGTCAAGCTTTCTGGACATTTTCCTAATGTAAGAACCTTAGTCTTCATTCAATCAAGGATGTGGTAGAATCTAAATAATATGATACATAATCCCTATCCAAGGCCATTTGGTCTGCCACTTTCCAGTCTTAATAATTATATTGTATTTCTTTGGTGATTAAGCCACAGACTGTAACATAGCACTGACTCTTGGCTCATTCTTGACTCAATTTATTTCTCTAAATAAATTCATTTCTAAGTACCCTTAAATGTGTATTTCATTTTCAAGGAAAATAATATTCACATAAGTGAGTGAGATATATGACAGACTCAAAATGAAATATAATGCAAATGCTTTGTTTCAAAATTTTCTCTCAGGGATATTCAGAGAGCTAGAAATGTCCTTCTTTTAAAAAAAATTCTGATGGCAGTTCACTCTCAGGGCAAAGTGTAAAGTTAATTTTTTTTGCTCCAATTCCTATGGAGCATAGTAAAAGTAAGCATTTTAAGATATCCTGAAGTTTAAGTTCAGATTTTCCCAACAGTGCTTTATCACAAAACTTTTTTTTATGTTGAGAAAAAATAATAGTTTACTGGTCTTCCAGATGTCACAATCTGGTTCTAGATGAGCCATAGAATAGTGGTGATAATGGCAGTGATATCTTCAACCTAGCAGAACATCATAATAGTGATGTGGACAATTTCTTTAGTGTCCTCCATCCCATTTTAATTTCCATCACTGTTGTAGCTCTAGGGGTTATTTAGGATAATATGGAACATATAAATAAGTATCACAAGAAAAGTAGGAAGTATGGGAAACCTATTAGAACTAGTGGTTTCCTTAATGAGGTATATTTATTAACCAATTAACAAGGATTTATTAGCTACTTAGTTAATGACTTGGTTAACCAATGACTTGGTTAAAGGTATGCTCATCAAATTTGTAAATAACACAAAATGGAAGGATAGCTTACAAAGGATCATAAAATTAGGATCCAAAACTATCTTGATACACTGAATCTAATAAGACAGCATTTGTATAAGCCAGACACTGTGCTTAAATGTTCTGAATACTCAGAAAAAGCAAAAACAGTCCTTGCCTCCACAGAGCTAACTTCTAATGAGAGAGATATTGTGTACATGAATTAGTATGTGCAATATACATAGAGGGTAGATAGACAGGTAACCTTTGAGGATACAAGTAGCTGCCATAACTAGGAAAGGTCTCTTGCAGGAGGTATGTTTGAGTTGAGTCTTAGAAGAAGACAGGGATTCTAAGAGTTAGAGAGGAGAAGGGAGAATCTTTCAGGCATAGATACAAGATGGAGGACATTGTGTGAGAGGAATAACAACAGGAGAGCTGAACCTTCAATTTTGTGATGGGCAGGAGAATATTAGAAGATTGGAAAGACAGAGAAAGGTACCAGGTTGTGAAGTACTTTAAGTACCAAACAAAAGATTTTATGTTTTATCTTAAAGGTAATAGGGAATGACTAGAGTTTATTCAGTAGCAGGAAAACATAATCAAATCTGCATTTTGGGAAAGATCACTTTAGCAGCTATGTGGAGGATATATTGGAGTAGGGAAAGACTTGAGGTGGGAGTCAAATGAGAAGTCTAGGTGAAAGGTCATGGGAGCCTGAGCCAGGATAGTGATTTGGTGAGTGGAGTGAAAGGGAGAAACTACAGATTTAAAAATTAGTTGGATATTTGGAGTAAGGAGTGGGGAGAACATGGATGACTGGAAGACTAATAGTACTCTTGACAATAATAGGGAAATTTTAAAAAAAGGTTTAAGTTTTGGAGAGAGTGAATCCTATTTTGAAGATATTGAGTTTGTGATGCTTACAGGGCATTCAATTTGATATATCCAAAAGACTACTGATGTGGGATTGTAGCTCAGGAGAGAAACTAGGACTGGATATATAGGTCTGGGAATTATCTTCATAGGAATGATGATTGAACACAGGGGAGTTGATGAGATCACCAAGTGAAATACTTTTAGAGAGAATACTTTCAGCTTAATGATAAGGTTAGAACCTAGATTGCAGAGGGTTTAGGAGAGTTTTTGATGGCTGCAGGAAGACAGTCATATGGGTGCAGTGATGGGGGAAAGGAATTTGTAACAATTCCCCAAAAGTCACTATACCGTATACCCTTTAACTTAGTATTAGCTGACCCAGTCACTACCAGGCCTACCCTGAAGGGATCAAAGGAAAGTCCAATATACAAAAAAGCAGGTCTTAAAGCAGGTCTCTTTTTTTTGTTGTTGTTGTAGCAAAGCATGAAGAACAATGGACTCGCCTGTTATTTAGAGAATGACTGGACCAGGGATGGGGAATCTGTACTAGGTTTCTTATGCCTGAATTGGGCCAATCATGGTATATGAATTTAAAAGAATAGTGTTAGTGCCATAAGAAATGATAAAAGAGTTTCAGAGAAGCCTGGGAAGACTCAAGAACTGATGCAATGAAGTGAGTACCACTGGTGGAACAACTTATACAAGAACAACATTGCAGCTAGGTGGCATCATAGATAGAGTGCTGGGATCTTCAGTCAGGGAGACTCATCTGACCTCAGACATTTACTAGCTATGTGGCCCTGGGCAAGTCACTTAACCCTGTTTGCAGTTTCCTCAACTATAAGATGATCTGGAGAAAGAACATGGCAAATCATTACAGTATCTTTGCCAAGAAAACCCTAAAGGGGTCATGAAGAGTTAGACACAACTGAAAAAACAACTAAACAACAACAAAGAAAAACAACTTTGGAGCAGTATAATGCCCAACTTCAATTCCAGAGGGCTAATGATGATGTGTGCTATCTACCTCCTGATGGATATGGGTGATGGACTTGGGGTCCAGAGTGGGAAATATATTTTAGGACATAGCAGATGTATGGATTTGTTATTCTTAAATATGCACTTGTAACAAGGATTGTGGGTTTGTTTTTTGGGGGGGGATGAGTATAGAGATCATTTGGAGAGAAAGGGGAGCTAATGATATTGCTGCCAAAGAAAGATAGTCATAGAAAACATTTTTAAAAACCAACAGAAAAGAATAGAAGGGAGTTCAAAAGAAAATAAAAATAAGTAGAATAGCTTTGAAAGTTAACAGATGGAATTTATTTTATATGTATATATATTATTAAAAGCATGCTGTACTTAATAGAGTTTCATATGTGACCCTCTTTTTCTTTTCTTTTTTGTATGTAGGAATGTTTTCTTTTGGGGGGGTGTTCATTAAATTCAGAATAATTTTTTTAAGAATAAAGAGAGAAAAGAGGATTTGAAAGTACTTGATGTAGGTTTTTTTTTCAAAGAATTTAGCTGATAAAGGGAGGACATATCAAACATAGAAAGATCTAGTGAGAGCTTCCTTCCTTCCTTCCTTCCTTCCTTCCTTCCTTCCTTCCTTCCTTCCTTCTTTCTTTCTTTCTTTCCTTCCTTCCTTCCTTTGTATTGGATGGGAGAACTTTTGGTGGCCATTTTGTAGGCAGAAGATAAAGAACTTTGTTATGTATTTTCCAATTTTAATTCTAATTTGAAAAAAATGGATATTGAATTTGTTTTATCTGCTTATGTATTTTTAGAATGTGAGTAGTCAATGCTAAATTACTTTCCTCTGTTTTTGAAAATTTCTAATCATAAGTAATATAATTTATTTATATTCAACAAACATTTAAGTGCCTACCATGTTTAATGATATTGCATTATATAGCCAGGAATAAAAAAATGAAAATCAACATTCTGTCTGACCTTGAAAGCTTATAATTTTATAAAAGTGATTTTCCACACCCACAATTAACTATATTATGAGCTAGAACTTGATTAGTATATATAGTCAATTATGGGTGCCATGTAAATTAGAGATTATTTACAGGAGGGCAACTGTGAACAGCCCTTGACCCAGTGATACTACTGTTAGGTATATGCCCCAGAAATCAAATAAAAAAGAAAAGGATTTTTGTAGGTGTATATGTATGTATGTATGTGTGTGTGTGTGTGTGTGTGTGTGTGTGTGTATCTCAGTTCTTTTCATAGTAGCAAAAAAAAGGTACCCAGTTATTGGTGAATGGCTAAACAAATGATGACATAGGAATGTAATGAAATACTATTATTATCCCATAAGAATGGCAAAATGAAGAGTTTCAGAGAAAGTTGGGAAGACTTTCATACACTGATACAGAATGAAGTGAACTGAACTAGGGGAACAGTTTATACAACATGATAAAGAAAACCAAATTTGAGAGACTTTAGAACCTTGACTGATGCAAAAACAAACCAAAACCCCAAAGGAGTAAAGATGCAGCATTCTAACCATCTCCTGCCAGAGAGGGGATGAACTTAAAAGGAGAAAGAGACATCTACCTTTGGACATTGGCTCTATGGAAATTTATCTTGCTTGACTATGCGTATTTATATCAACTCTTTTCATAATATCAGAAAGCTAAAATCTATAGGGGTGCCCACCTATTGGGGAATGAATAAACAAATTATGGGATATTTGGCCACATGTATTCTCTGCATGTGTGTCTCATTATCATTACTATAAGTTTGATCCTGTTATTCCCATGAACCTCATATATGCAAGGGGAGAATACATTCTCAATTTTAGGGAGAGGAGGTTGTACCATTTTTTATTATGCTTGATTACAAGATTGCCTTTGTTAATAGCTAATTGAGACTATTGGCTTCTAATCAATAGAAAGCATAAGGGTGGGAGTTCATGAAGGGCACTACTAGAGGGGAGTAGTAGTAGGAAACCTGTACCTTTAGGAAACCTGGCCACTAAGGGGAAAGTGGCCTCCTAAGATTGAAAGTATGTTATGTATTGTATCCTTTTAAAAAATCTCTCGTTTCTTTTCATTTATATTTCTTAAGTTCAGTTTTCCCATCTGTAAAATAAGGGGTGTTGTTGGATTAGATGGCTCTATATTTGTGACCTGTGACCTCATACTACACAGCTTTAGTATATTCTTATTACCAGAATTCATGGATCTGAAGATCCAGAGGTGGTACTGTCTGAAGGGGAAACTGAATTAGTCAGTTTGGTAGTGTTTCAGTTGTGTCTGACTCATTGTGACCCCATTTAGGGTTTTCTTGGCAAAGACACTAGAATGGTTTGCCATATCATTCTCCAGTTCATTATACAGAAGAGGAAACTGAGGCAAACAGGGTTAAGTGATTTGCCTAGGATCAACAGCTAATCTGAGGCCAGATTTGATGATACATCTTGATTCCAGGCTCTATCCATTGCACCTCCTAGCTGTTAAAGTAAATCTAAAAGAGGCTGGGGCAGCTAGGTGGCACAGTGGATAGAGTGCCAGACTTGGAGTAGGAAGACTCATCTTCCTAAGTTCAAATCTGGCCTCATACACTAACTGTGTGACCCTGGGCAAGTCACTTAACCCTGTTTGCCTCAGTTTCCTCATCTGTAACATGAGCTGGAAAAGGAAATGGCAAACCATTCCAGTACCTTTGCCAAGAAAACCCCAAATGAGGTCACTATGAGTCAGACATGACTGAAAAATGACTGAACAAACAACAAAAATAAGCTGATAGGAGGAAAGGTATAGGAACAATTGAAATGTTTGTATGAAGATGAACAGCAAGGTGTCAAACCTGACAAAAAGTCTGCTTAATTTGCAGTACTGAATTGATTTTTGTGTGCCTGGATATTTTTCTGTCCTACTTTCCAGGTTCCTCTGAGGTCCCTTCATCTAGAATGCGTTTGTGACTCTTCACCTTCATTTTTCTTCCTAACTGGTTACACTAAGCAGTGGTTCATGCCATTATCCTTTTTTTTTGGTTAATTGAAATGAACATTTTTTCTTGTTCTGACATCTTAGATCTGTGTTGTTTTCATATTTTTAAGGCCTACCTGTTCAGAAAATGTAGTGAGTTAATAACACAGATTTTAGAGATAAGATATTTTCAGACTTAAGCTTTTTTTTTTTTTTTTTTTTAGTTTGGGAAAATTGTTTCACTTAAAAGAAACATTACCTTTATTAATGAATTTGGTTTCTGAAGGGATACCATAAGTGCAGTTTTCAGGTTCCCTTTCTTTCCATAGGTTTAGTGGTATAAAACCATCTGAATAAATCTGTTTAATATATAATCAACCACTAGAAATTGCACTATCATAACCATCTCATCAGAATTTGAAGAAATAATCATAGAAAATGAACTCCTCTTTGATAGATACAATGGTACATGATTAGCTATTTTGCTGGAACCTTTCATTTGAGGAGTTTGTCTTTCAAAGCTGTTGGAAGCTGCTACCTTCCTTAAAAAATAATTTAAAGTAGAAAATTTTGTAGTGCTGGTCATCTAGGCTGAATATTTCCAACATGAAGATTTCTCCATTTTAGCTATAGAAAATTTTATATTTGATCCATTTAATGTGACCTACTTTAACTTCCCAGGGAAGGCTAATTGACTTGATTCTGCTGAGGAGAGGAGAATAAATTGCTCCTTATTTGAAGATGTATTAACTCTTTGAAGAAATAAGAGTTCCATTCACTGTATTAAAAAAGACAATTTACTAAATGGCCCCTATTGGCTTTAGAAACATCTCAAAAAGCTTTAATGCTGGAAGGATCTGATCCACTGCTAATTTCTCCTTTAAAGATTCCCTTTTAGACCTACTATTGCTCACTTCTAGTCTGAACAGTCTTAGGTTCCCATTACATTCAATAATGGATTGATGCCCAGTTGATTGATTATTGTTAGTGATTTGTCTCTGTGAAGACCAGATAAATAGAAATTGGCATTTGAGACTCTCTTTAATTTTATCTTCTGGCTATATTTCCTTAGATTTGCACCTGTCATGTATTCATAGGTGAAATATCATTGTTAAAAGTAGCAGCTACCTTTCTCTTCCTTTAATTTTTTAGTTTCACTCTTTCTTCTCTTTATGTTGCTTTTTTTGGGTTCCTATCCCTTTCCTTTCTCTCTTCTTTTATCTATTTTCCCATCTCATTTATTTTTAGTTCTTTCATCTTTTCATTTCTTCTTTCTTCAAAGGTGTTTCCTTGTACTCCTTATTATATCTTTTACCTAAAGTGGTGTTTTCCAAACCATTTTGACCATGCATTCCATCAGTAAAAGAATTTTGAGTGTTCATCCTGAATATATGTATATTTAATTATTTATAAATTATATACATATACCATTTTACGAGTATGGCATATGTTATAAAATATACATGAAAATAGACATTTTAAAAGATGGAATAAATAATAATTAAATATAAATTTTATTATTTAAAAATTTAAGAATCTTTTTCTTCTTTCTAAAATGATACCAATAATAACAACTTAATGAAAGCAATCTGATTGAATTTGCCTTATTATTTTTAAAATTCTCAGTTAAACACTTCCTGATACAGTAATATGTCAAAATATGTTGAAAATGAACAAATTATGGTCATAAATGCAAATTGCTTTCCAGAATATCTAGACCAATTCATAGCTCCAATAATAGTGCACCAATTTGCCTGCTTTCCTATAGCACTCAACATTTGTCATTCATTTTTAGGGTCAGTTTTGCCTTTTGATGAGTGTTGAATGGAACATAAAAGTTGCTTTCATTTTTATTCCTCTAATTATAAGTGATTTGGATCATTTTTTCCCTATGCTGTTTATATCCCTTGACCATTTTTAAAATGGGAGAGTGGTTCTTACTTGAGTGGGCATTGAAAAACATATTCTATACCTCCCCCACACTTGACCATGGATGACCTCCCCTAGATTAAATTTATATAGCCTAAGGATGGAATTGAAGCCCCTCCATACAATTTTAGCCTTGATTCCTTAATTAAGTAGTTTCATGTAACAATCAGCCATGCATAGGTCCTAGACTGAGTGCTAAACGGTCTTTGATTATTAGAATCATGTGCTGATGGGTCAGGAAATCTTGGACATGGCAGGAGATTGTCTATAATTTATCAAGGGAATTGAGAATATATGGTACTCTAGAAATTCAAAAGTGTGACTTAACAGTACACTACTGAGGAGGAACCACCTGTGGGCTAAGGTACCCCTACTTCAGACAGATATCTTTTCCTCCTACCATCTTTTGACCAGAGAAATATAGTAGATTCTTGTTAGTATTGAAGCATCTCAAGGCTATTTGATTTCTCATCTTTTCATCAGTGTCCTAAACCATGATGTTGGGTCAACTGGCAGCACTGTCTGCCACATTGGGAACCAAGAACATACTGGACTCATAACTGTGTAAGAACCAAAGACAGACAGACTAGACACAGTTATATAAGAAGTGCAGTAAAGACACTATCCCATACCTAAGTCCCCATTTATTGAGGGTCCACAAGTGGGAAAAAAGACCCAAAACAACCCAAGAGTTGTGACTTACCCCTTTGCCACATGTGCTTTCTATGCTTGAGGCAACATTCCCTTGGACTCTTGTATGTACTTGAGGGAGAGTGTGTCACAGAGTTTGGGGGACATATTTTGTACTAACAGTTCTTGTTATATTATCCTAGTAAATACTCTTTTCTAAAAATCTTTTAGAAATTTACTAAATTAATTCTCAATTGAAAATGTAGGGGGTGAGGAGAAAGGCAGCACATTGGTTGGGGCTTGAACCAATGCAATTAGAGAATCACATCTAATCCCTTGGGGCTACCCCTACAACTTAGAGGTGGGGAGGAAGATCTAGCCAGCCTAAACTGAGAACCCTATTCACCTTACAGAGAGAGGTTGGGAAAAGTAAGGCTACCTAGAGCTTTCATGGGTTGTAATTGCATGTGTCTATTACTTTGTAAATAATGAGAGGGTTGAACTATATGAGTACACTGAAATTCCTCCATCTCCAAAATTACTTCACCCCATGATTTTTGATTCAAATCAGTTAGATGGCTTTTTTTTTGCTGTGCCCTAGTAATTTCAGCTATACTCTAGTATGACTCATCAATGAAAAATGATAGAAATGGATTTTTTTCAGAGAGGAGGACTGGAAATAAGTTCTCTGACTTTCCATGTAATTCATACTACCATTATTCCTTTAATTTTTTTTTACAGGGACTTTATGGTAAGTAAAATTGGGATAATACTTGTTCCTTTTACTTTTTTTGAGGCTTACATATCTCTACTAAATATTTAGTATAAACAGGAAAGCGGATTGATTTTTGCAAAGTACTTTGGTTTTTAGAAATGTATTTTCCAGTCATATGAGACCCTTATTGTATCTTAATGCATATGTTTTAGAACTCAAAACCTCAGAAACCACTGGTTATAATATGTCGTCATTGAGGCCCTTTGATGGGGGTGGTTACATGTACTTAGTAAAATTGTTATTTTTCACATACCTGCCTGCCTCAAAAGAGCCAAAAACATGAAGAATATTTTGGCACTTATGAGAGTGTGTTTATACTTTATTATAAATGAATATATTTTTTAAATTGAGTCTTAAAAACCAGTACTCAAAGCTGTACAAAACAGTATCACAGTGTCTTAGTCCTGAATGGGTTCTTAGCAGTTATCCCTAATCTAATGGCAAGTTCAGGACTTGAGTCTATGTGTTCTGGCTTCTCACTTTTTGTTCCTTCTGCTCTATTCTGCTGCCTTTGTAGAAATTATTTACATGCATATATCTTCCCTTAAAATGCTCCATAATATCCAAAATGTTTGATATTTTATTCAATTTTTCCAATAAAATTACAGCTAAGTTTCTGAATTTGTTGCTGGAGGCAGAAGTTATATAAATTATGTAATACCAGAACAATATTTGAGAGCTAGTGTAATTCATGCAAAAAAATGACATATACTCAAACTTAAAGGTATTTTCTTATAAACATCCTACTTTATGATCAGAGAAGTAGGTTATATTTAATTTTGGCATATCATGTAAAATTTTCACATGTGTTAAAAGCCAATGAGTCATTTTTATAGTGTGTTGGATGGTCATTTCTCTACTCTTCTTGACATTTTCAGAACTTTTTGAAGGCTTTGATTCAGAATTTCACAGAGCTTTGTTGGCATAAATAGATTACTGTTTGTGACCAACAATGTCTTTTCTGGAAGAAGTGGCTAAATGATATCACCTAGGAAATATTTGATCAGAAAAATGGATGTGTCAGAGTGAGAGGTAATGGCTAACATTTGCATTTTTAATGTGTGCAAAATGCTTTTTATATATAATCTCATTTGAATATGATGTAATTACTTCTGGTATTAGTCTCCTTATTTTATAGATTGGCATCTGAGAGATCTATAGTCATACAATTAGTTGATATCAGCATAAGTAGGCTATGACTCCCAATTTTTTGATTTCCAAGTTATTGTTTTCTGTATTTTACTCCAAGCACTAAGCCACAATGTCTCATGGTAACAAATGAACAGAGACCTGCACTGGTACATATACAACATTAAGACCTAAGGGAAAGCCCCTCATATATTGGGTTTATGTTTTATGGAAAGACATGAACAGGTGTTGGATAGGATGAGGCATGTTAGTTTGCAATGTGATAGCATCCAAAGGAACATCCACATCTGTGAAATCAAGGGTTCATTGAAGTGCTGACATATTTTGGCATTGATTTATTTTTTCTTTTTTAAATTTTTTCTTGAAGTTGGGGGTAGAGTCAAGATGGCAGAATAGAAACAGGACTTCTGTGGGGCTCCCACTCCCACCTCCTCCAATTCATGTAAAAAATGACTCTAAACAAACTTTGGATATACAGAACCCACAAAATGACACAGAGAAGCTAACCTCCCACTGAAGACAGCCCAGCATGCTGGCAGGAAGGGCCAGGGCAGTCAGTTGGGAACAGAGCCCAGCACCATGGGAGCCCAAGGTTTTAGCCTCAGGGCGGCCACAACCAGCTGCCAGCTGGAGGGACTTCAGATCACCAGCATTTGTGGCAGCTTCCAGAATTATCAACCCATAGATGTTAAGGACAAAGTGAGAGTTCAGTGCAGTGTGGACTTCCGGGACCTGAGAGCTTCAGCCTTTTCCCCTGGGGTGAGAAGCAGCTGTGGTCTGCCAGCCATGCAACCACTGCCACATGGCTGAGTCAAAGCTCCAGTCCTGTAGATTAGTAGGGGGACCAAGCAACCAATCTGAGGGGTAATCACTCTTGCTTTAACCTGCTTGGATCTGGATCACTGTTTGGGTTGGAGATCCTGGGATGTGTGACCAGTGTGCCAGATCCAGTGGAGGCTTTTGAGAGGGAAGCCAACTAATAGCTCCAGCAGCTGAGAAAACCCCAGTGATTTGGGACAAAGCTTTCCTTTCTGGTAGCAGAGTTCTACTGTGGCAAAAAGCTCAAAAATCAAGTAATTAAGTGGCAACATGAGCAAATGAGGGAAGCAAGGCAAGCACAATGGTCCGATTTTGTATTCCTTTTTTGGGGACAAAAAGGATCAAAGCATGGAACAGGAGGAAGACAGTAAAGTCAGAACTCCTGCACCAGAAGCTTCCAAGAAAAGAATAAACTGCTTACAGGCCATAGAAGAGCTGAAGAAGTATTTTGAAAACCAAATAAGAGAAGTAGAGGAAAAATTGGGAAGAGAAATAAGAATGATGCAAGAAAATCATGAAATGAGAGTCAACAACCTGACTGAAGAAAATAACACCTTAAAAAGCAGACTAACTCAAATGGCAAAAGTGGCTCAAAAAGGCAATGAGGAGAAGAATGTCTTAAAAAGCCAAATTTGCCAGATGGAAAAAGAATCTCAAAAGCTCACTGAAGAGAATCTTTCCTTCAGAATTAGATTGGAGCAAATGGAAGCTAGTGACTTTATGAGAAATCAAATATTAAAAAGATCCAAACAAATGACAAAATAGAAGGCAATGTGAAATATCTCATTGGAAAAACCACCAACCTGAAAAATAGATCCAGAGGAGACAATTTAAAAATTATCGGACTACTACTGCCATGATCAAAAAAGAACCTAGAAATCACCCTTCAAGAAATTCTCAAGGAAAATTGCCCTGATGTTTTAGAACCAGAGGGCAAAATAGAGGTTGAAAGAATCTACTGATTACCTCCTAAAAAGATCCCCAAAAGAAAAGTCCTAGGAATATTATAGCCAGGTTCTGGAGTTCCCAGATCAAGAAAATATTACAAGCAGCCAGGAATAAATAATTTGAATACTGTGGAAACATAATCAGGATAACACAGGATATGGTAGCTTCTACACTGAGGAATTGAAGGGCTTAGAATATGATATTCCAGAGGTCAAAGGAGCTGGGATTAAAACCAAGGATCACCTACCCAGCAAAACTGAGTATCATGTTTCAGGGGGAAATATGGTCATTCAGTGGAATAGAGGACTTTCAAGCATTCTTGATGAAAAAAACAGAGTTGAATAGAAAATTTGACATTCAGATACAAGAAGCAAGAGAAGCATGAGAAGGTAAACAGGGAAAAGAAATCATAAGGTGTAATGGAAATGCAAATTTAAAGATCTTCCCTGCCCCTAGGCCCTTTGATAGGCTTAAGAGGCTCTGAAAACCTTCCTTGATTTGAAAATATACTCTGCCTCCTAATAGGCTGAATGTGGTCACATGGAGCCTGTGGCAGGAGGCTTGGTTTTCAGGAATGCCTACACCTTGGTGCTGTGTGATTGGGCAATGGGTTAAGAGGGTTGTTACATTCTCTGACCCAGGAGAAGGCTATATAATCCCTGATGTGAGGCTTTGCTTTGGGGCTTACTTTGAGAAGTGTTGTGTGATTTGACCAGATGAGACTGTGCAGCCGTTGAGAGTCCCCTGGCTTTGAAAACCCAGATGTTGATGCTTCCCTCTCTGGTAACTTGATTTGGTATTGCTGTAATGGTTGGACAGTTTGGAGAAAAAAAAAAACATTGGATTTGGATTTGGCAATTAAGAGATCATTAGTAACTTTGGAAAGAGTAGTCTTACTTGAACAATGAAGTCTGAAACCTGATTTTAGAGTTAAGAAGAGAGGAAAAGGACAGGCAGTAAAGATATCTATTGTAGATGGCCATCTCCAGGAGCTTAGCCACAAAATGGTTTGTGACCCAGGTCTGTATTGAGAGTGGTAGAGCTGCCAGTCGGCACCTGTTTCTTCTCCCTCCAAAACAGCAGGCTCCTTTCTGCACCTTTTTTCTTTTTGTCATACACATCCATAGATCCTGTGCTAAAATGATACAGGGGTGCCCTCCTGGTTAGACTCTGTCCCTACTGTTTATAGATCTTTCTATTCATTTGTCTACTCTTACTTGGTCTTCAAAAATGACTCACCGTGATTTTTTTCTCCCTGGATTTCCTGATAACATTCAGTTTTGTGTGTTTTCTAGGTTTTGTGGTATAGTTGTGAGGAAGATCTGGGCTGTACTACTTTCTCCTAGTACATAATGTTGTACAGTTTCCTTGATGAA
Organism: Gymnobelideus leadbeateri; assembly: GCA_011680675.1. Taxonomy (NCBI): domain Eukaryota; kingdom Metazoa; phylum Chordata; class Mammalia; order Diprotodontia; family Petauridae; genus Gymnobelideus; species Gymnobelideus leadbeateri. The sequence continues at coordinate 204,036 of WOXC01000378.1, forward strand.
TTTTTAAATTTTCTTAGTTTGCTTCTTTCAGATTTTACCCAAATGCTCTCCACAATGTTTCCTCTTTCTTATTACTGGATTTCTTCATCATCCTATACGATCTTCCCCTATGTTCTGTTTTATCTATCATATTTTAAAATTAGGCATATCATTCCAGGTCCAAATTCTACTCCTGGGCCTTATTCCAACAAGCCTTATTGGTGAGAATTCAATTTTGCCTCATTGTGTTAGAATCTCCAGTTCACATTGTTTATAACCCATACATTGTGCATCCTTTCACAAACATCTTAAGTAGACCATGGGATTTATTGCTGGCTTCTTAACTGATCCTGACTGTAGTTCCTTGATACTTGAATTCTTTCTTTCTGCATACTTGTAGCTTTTTTTCTGTGACCTGAAAACTCTGGATTTGGGCTATAATATTCCTGGGAGTTTTCATTTTTGTGAAAATAAGTGACCACTGGGCTTTTTTTCTATTTCTACTAAACCCTCTGGTTCTAGGAAATCTTGGCAGTTTTCTTTTAAGATATCTTGAATTATGATGGGTAGGCTATTTTTTTTTATCATGGCATTCAGGTAATCTAATGATTCTTAATTTTTTTTCTCCTCCATCTGTTTTCCAGGAGACTGTGGCAATGAGATAGCTTACATTTTCTTTTAACTTTGCAGTCTTTTGACTGCAGGAAACAGCTGACACTCAAACTTCATACTTATCTGAAGTGGTAAAAGGCAGGGAGAACACACACACACACACACACACACACACACACAGAGTTAGGAACAGAAAAAAAAAAAGAGAGTCAGGCATAGTCTATGCCAATATGATATGGGAGCTCAAACAAGCAATGTTCTTTTGGGATGCATTAAGGGATATTTGGAACAAGGAAGGTGGTAGTGCTACCACACTTTACTCTGGTTAGATAACAACTAATGTTACATTCATTTGGGATGTTATATCTTAGAAAGGACAATAATAAACTGGAAATCATTAAAGGGAAGGTCACCGAGAAGATAAAAAGCACATTACTGAGGAAGAATTGCTAAAATTTATTGACTATCCAGGAAGAACAACAAAAAAAAGTCTTATCTCTATCCTTCATAAATTTGCCAAAACAATCTTCTTAAAACAGGCTACATAATTCCCTTGTTCAAAAACCTTCTAACAGTCAATGATGCCTCCAGGATGAAATATACATTTTCAGCCCCCATTTGCAGTTCTCTATAATCTAGTTGCAATCTAATTTTTCAATTTTTTTTTGACTTACCCTTGTTAACTTTACATTCCAACTGTTTCTCAAACCAAGCATGCAATTCAATAAGCTCTTCCTTGTACCCTGTACCTGGAAGCTACTCCCATACCTGTACAAGCAACCCTCTATAATGCATCCTAAAAAGATCCTAGCTCACTAAAAGTTCTCTCCTTGGGAATTCCCCAAGCACAAGTCACCTCACTTAGACCTTGATCTTCCAGAATCCACATTATTTTCTTTACCTATTGTATTGACACCCCAGGGCTTTTTTCCTAACTGGTGACTCCATTCTGCAGAAGACCATTTTGGGAAGGACCCCAAGCACACTTCACCTCACTCTCTCCTCAGTTCTTTCTGGACTCAACTTCCTTCTCCTTCTCTGTTACATTGCCCCTTTGCTGATTCACCTCCCTCCCTCTTGCTTTCTAGCTTGTGCATACACATGTGAGCACACACACATATGTATATACGTAAGTGTGTACATATATAGCATACAATATACATATATTCCATATATGTACACACATGTGTATGTTTATATGTGATTATACACACATATATGTATATATACACACTTCTATAGTATTTCTCTTTTAGAATTAAAGTTTTTTGAAGGTAAGAACTATCTTTATTGCTTGTATTTGTATCTCTAGTGCTTAGCACAATGCCTGGTGTATAGTAAGTACTTAATAAAAGCTTTGTCTATATTCCTGTCTGTCCTGAAGACTTCCAGTGATGAGGAACCTGGTACTTTGAGAAATAGCCTGTACTGTGTTGGGAGGCAGCCCATTCCATTTTTGTCTGACTCTAATTGTTCGATACCTTTTCTATTTGTTTCTCAATTTTCCTTTGCAGTATCTATCTATATTTTACTAAGTGCTACCATCTGGAATAAGGAGAATAATTCTAATATCTCTTCCATGTTGTATTCTTCTAATGCTTAAAGACTTCTCTCATCCCCTCTGTCCCTCTTCTCCTCTCCCTGCCCTGAGCCTTCTCTTCTCTAGGATGAATATTCCCAGAAACTCCTCATATGGCATGATTGGTGGGGGAAATAATTCAGAATAGCTTCTAAATTTTCAAGGTTGAAATTGTAGGACTTTTTTCCTCAGAATAATTCAAATGAGAAAGAGAACAGAAAATTGCTTAGAAGGAGCAATATGAATTCACAAATAACTCAACAACCAACTTTGACTTTAAAAATACATGTATAGAAGATGGAAGTAAGAACAGATGATAAATAACAAAAACAATTTTTAAAAGCTCTTTTAGAGGAAGATTTAAGAAGGTATAAGATTGCTGCTAGGTACTAGGGGGCCTATTTTAATTGATTGCTGGGAGAAGATAGAGGTGCTCAACTTATTTTGCTTCTATTTTTCTACCAAAGAGAATGATTTTTATAGTGGAATAGACAGAAGAAAATGGCTAAGAGATATATAAATAAATACATGTTATTTATTTATATATTAATATAAATAATAATATGATAATATAATATATAAATGATAATAATTAGGAAACTAGTAAGAGAGCACTTAGTATTCTCTATGGGTTCAAATCACCTGACCCAGATGAACTACATCCCAGACAATTGAAAAAAAAAACAAACAAACTGGCAGATGTGATTATTGAGCCATAGACAAAATACAGGATAAATGGAAAAGGTACTATGGGATTGGAGATGCCAGAGAGAGAGAGGAGAAAGGAAAAGAAGGAAAGAAGAGAAAGGAAGGAAAAGCATTTATTAAAAGCACTTACTACATGGCATGTGCTGTGCTAAGCAGAATCAGATACACACACACACACACACACATAAACAAACACACATACAATCAAGGAGCTTACATTTTCATGGAAGGCAATGCATAAAGGAAAACTGGAGAGGAAGGGAAAAAATAAAATTGGAGGGGGTGTGTGTGAAAAGAATTGGCTCTACAGCAGGGACGAGGTGGCTATCAAGGAGAAGTAAGGGGAATGAAGTGAAACATGGCTCCAGTCCCTCCTGAAGTTAGTGGTCTTGCTTGGTAGCCCTACCCATCATGAAGCAGGGTTTCAAGGTAGAAGTTTCTCCATGATGGGAAGATTTCATTTGATATAAATCAGTGTAGAAAATTGTTTTTCTCAAACAAATCTGAAGATTTTCAACAACACAATAACAACAAGAGCAAGACTATTTGAATTATTGATTGTTTTTATCATTCCTAGATTTTTAAACAATTTTATTTTACTACAAATTGGGGGATTCTGTTGTAGAAACCATTGATTTTGACTCTTAAGAAAGGTTATGTTTTAATTATATTTAAATGATATAATTATATATTGTATTTATATATAAATTATATATTTTAATTTCATAATATAATAAATATAAATGTTAAAATAACTTTACAAAAGTTTCATTAGAATGAAGTAACTGAAGCAGTTGAATTCTAAATTGTAGCAAGCTTTTGTTGCTGCTGCTGCTGTTCTGGGGCGGAGAGGGGTATTGTTTTGAAAGTTTTAATATTTTCTCAAGGTCATTCTCGTTCTCTGTATTGTTAAATTCAGTGTGACATCACCTTTCATCAAGGAGTCTTTGTAGGAAGCAAGAGACTGTAATACTTAAAATTTCCTGATGTTTGAATGAGCTTGATTCCATGCACCCTAGTTTTTCCTATATGCAGTCTAGAAAAATAAATATCCTTCTGTGCCTGATTAAAGAAGTATGGATATAAATTTAAATTTTAAACCCTCTTTTTTGCTTTTCAACTTCATTCAGTTCCCAGAGTCTCAGAAGAAGATATGATAATTTTAGTATTTTTGTGACTCTTGACTTCAATAAGACTTTTTCACCATCACTGAAATTTTATTTAGGCCATTTGCAATAGTTCCCTGAAATGCTAGGTTTTGATTTTGATCAGCTGTAGAAAAAGAACATGGAGGAAAAGGACCAAATTAGTGAAGGAAAAGGAAGCTTGACTATAAGCCAAGAGATAACGTAGATGCTAATGAGTGTTAAAAGACTGTTTTGTCTCTTAGCATGACAACAGCAGCTGTGTTTTTTCAGCTTTCTCTTTATTATAAAAGATTTTAAGAGTTGTGATTTATAGAAAGTAAATGATTCACTTCCAATAAGTGAAAGCACCTGGCCTCAAACTGGCCAGCTATCAGAACATATTTTGAAATTGTATTGCCAAAAGAGGTTTATTATTCTGGCTTAGCTAGTGTCATCCTTATGTGCAGTCAGAGTAGGAAACCAGGGGTGTTGTCTAGGTTTTAAATGGGGCTGGGAAATTTCTAATGATTTGCTCTCACTCCTTGGGGGGTGTGTGTGTGTGTGTGTGTGTGTGTGTGTGTGTGTGTGTGTGTGTGTGTGTATGTTATTCACGTTCATACCTTACTGTGAATAAAAACTGAGAAAAAATTTTGACCAAAAGAATAGAAAGCATGAAGGTATTAAGCACTTTGGAGAAAGGAGGAAGAATGGATTGATGGATGAATGAATGAATGAATGAATGAATGAATGTTGAATGAATGAAAAAGCATTTAATAAATTCATACTATGTGCCATTACAACGCTTATTGCTATGGCTAGCATTTCTAGTGTAATACTAAATAATAATAGTGATAATGGACCTTTTTGTTTCACCATTAGCTAATGGTTTGTCTATTTTGTGGGTTTTCCCCCATGAAACTAGTTCCCAGTTTATTAGTTCAATGGGTTTTTATGACAGAAAAAATTTCAACCTGATTTTTAATGCATATAGTAGTTTACAATAGCTACTAATAAGAGGAAAGATGAAAAAAAACCCAAACAACTATATTTACACCTTTCAGAAGTTGTGTAACATAGCAACAGTGAGATATTTTTTCTTGATCTGGATCTCCTGGCAATATGTTGATTCCCTCCTCTTAAATGTGAAATTTGATAACTCCTGTAATTTTACTCTTAATATGTGCAATACTAAATGCAAATAGTATCATTCTCTTAGCAACTACTTAGTAGAACAAACCTTCTAAGGGCCCAACAAGCCTTTGCCATTTATTAGAACTTTACAAAACTTGATTCAAATAGTTTACTCATCCTTTGTGCCTTCCCATAGCCTAGTTTAATAATGAATCTACAAGATCATTCTAGGCATGTTGTATGACTATGAATTTGTAGGCAGTAGGTCACAAATATTTGAAATATTGAAGTTGTGGATTCTATTTTCTCTAATTCATAAAAAATGCTGAACATACAGTATTGAAGTTGAAGGAGAGAAACATTCTACGAATGAGCAGACTACAGTACATTACAAATGAGGAATTATTCAGGAGAAGTCACGTAAATGGTGTCTTCAGAGAACTATATGACTGAGAAAAATGATGGACTTGTTGCATAGTGGGAAAGAGAGGCTGACCTTGTACACCACTGGTTTCTCACATTGTGAAGAGAATTCAAGAAAGGCCTCCAGTTCACTGAGAAGAAACTTAGTGGAAAATTTCTGGTAGGACATGGACAAGAGGCACTTAGATTGGTAAGTATGGGTGGGTTGTGAACTCACTCGGTAAGTATGGATAGGTTGTGAACTCAGTGCTTGCAGTGAATACCCACATTAATGAGACCTCAGACCCATTAGAGTTTTGGAATAATGTATTTCAAACATCTCTAGCATATAACTCACACCCTGTAGAGTCCTTATGACCTTAGGTTCCAAAGTCAAAAAATGTTACGGCTACCATTATTCATTTCTAATTCTTGGGGCAAGAATGGAATTCATTTTGTTATTAATTTCTAAGGGGCAGTGTACTGAGTGGGTCTACTGAAGAAAACAATGAAGAAAAAGCCCCAGTTTTATCCCTTAGGGCTAGCCTGATATATTTCGAGAGGGAAGAAGTTATCTTTTAATGTCCAAACACTACCTAGATAGTGTTTTTGTGTGTTTAAAATGTGTGTCCTCCTTGTTTTGTATGATGAACAGCACAATCAGCAAACATCTGAGGAACCATTCATTACACTCCCTCATGCAGAGAATGTGCTCACTTGTATCCAATGATGACATTCCATCTTTCCTTTGCATACAAGAATGCGCCCCACCCCCCAACCACTCACCCCTTGGAATATCTAGCTCCCTTTGAGGCTCAGCTCAAATCTCATATTCTACAGAAATGATTTCCTGATTTCCCCAAATGTTACTTCTCTCTGAGAAATTATTTTATATTTATTTCCTATGTATTTTGTACTTATTTCTCTGTGTATAAGTTATTTTTTTTTTTGGATGCAATGTGTATTTAATGGCATTGATTCTCAAGATATCTACATGAAAACAGGATGCCAAGTGCATTGAAAAAAGTCCCAAATGTTATTATACTCTTAAAAAAAGTAATCAAGCTCTACTTTCCCATCTCTACAAAATCTTTATGAGTGTAGTTTATACATTCATCAAGGGTGTCCTTAATGAATACATGAGAAAGGAATAAGGTTTCCATGAGCGATTTTTATAGCAGACCATATCTTTATAGTTATACAATTGACTGAAAGGTACACAAAATACAAGATTCCAGGGTTTGAAAGAATTTCAATCTGTAGGAGAGCCGAGCATGGCATAGTTTCAAGAGAGCTGACCTTGAAGCCAGGAAGACCTGTTTTTTTTTTTTTTTCTTTTTTTTTTTAAACAAATACTTTATTAACTTCTGTTTTACATCATTCATTTCCGCCAGATTTTGAGTTACAATCATTTTTCCCCATTATTCCCCTACCCAACCTCCCAGAATAGCAGTCCCACAAGATATCGCTTCCTCCAATCTGCTCTCTCCCATACCTTCTCCCATACCCCCATCGACTTTTCCATTAGAGGAAGATGAATCTTTGTGTCCCAATGCCTGCACATCTTATCTCCCAATTATAGGCAAAAGAGTATTAATAATAGTATTTATATATATATTTGAAACATTTAATGTTACGACCTTGAATTTCAGATCCATTTCCTTCCTCCCTTGTCACCCATTCCTTCTTGGGATATAAGTAATTCAGTATATGTTGTACATGTCTAGCTATGCAAAACATTATCATAGTAGATATATTGTACAAGGCTGCTTATAATTCCCTCCCACTCATCCCACCCCCCACCTGGTCCATTCCCTACATGATCCTGTCCCTCTTCTATAGTGGGTACTTCCAACCTCCCCTCACCCCAAGGATGCCCTCCCATCCATCATCCCTCTTCTCATCCCCCTTCCTCCTATCCTGCTGCAGGTTGAGATATCCCATTTAGTATGTATGTCATTTTCTCCCTGAACCAAATTCAATGTGAATGTGGTTTTGCCTTTTTAGCCTTCCTTATTCTCCCCCTCCTTTGCACCCACTTCCCCTTACATGAGATAGTTTACCCTACCATGTCTCTCCCCATCTCCTCTTGCCACTTTCCTCTCTCACCTCATAATTTCATCCCTTGAGTATTCTCCCTTCCCAACAAATTCAACTTATGCCCTCTATCCATATATAACTGTAACCATATACACACACATTCACATATGTATTCATATGACCACAACCCCTTCTTCCATTATTTTCATAGTGAGAAAGATATCATCAGTCACAGTTATTGCTTTTCCATATAGGAATGTAAATAGTTCAACTTTGATAAGTTCCTTTTGATTTCTTTTCCTGATTACCTTCTCAGGCATCTCTTCCTTCTTGTGTCTGGATGTCAAATTTTCTATTCAATTCTGTTTTTTTCCTCAAGAATGCTTGAAAGTCCTCTATTCCACTGAATGACCATATTTTCCCCTGAAACAAAATACTCAGTTTTGCTGGGTAGGTGACCCTTGGGTTCATTCCCAGTTCTTTTGCCCTCTGGAATATCATATTCCATGCCCTTCAATCCCTCAGTGTAGAAGCTGCCAGGTCCTGGGCTATTCTGATTGTGTTTCCACAATATTGAAATTGTTTCTTCCTGGCTGCTTGTAGTATTTTCTCCTTGATCTGGGGATTCTGGAACCTGGCTATAATATTCCTGGGAGTTTTCTTTTTGGGATCTTTTTCAGGAGGTGATCGGTGGATTCTTTCAACCTCTATTTTGCCCTCTGGATCTAAAACATCAGGGCAGTTTTCCTTGAGAATTTCTTGAAGGGTGATTTCTAGGTTCTTTCCTTGATGATGGCTTTCAGGTAGTCCAATAATTTTTAAATTGTCTCTCCTGGATCTATTCTCCAGGTCAGTGGTTTTTCCCATGAGATATTTCACATTGCCTTCTAATCTTTCGTTTGTTTGGATCTGCTTAACAGCATCTTGATTTCTCATAAAGTCACTAGCTTCCATTTGCTCCAGTCTAACTCTGAAGGAATGAATCTCCTCAGTGAACTTTTGAGATTCTTTTTCCATCTGGCAAATTCGACTTTTTAAGGCATTCTTCTCCTCATTGCCCTTTTGGGCCTCCTTTGCCATTTGAGTTAGTCTATTTTTTAAGGTGTTGTTTTCCTCAGTCAGGCTGTTGACCCTCATTTCATACTTTTCCTGCATCCTTCTCATTTCTCTTTCCAATTTTTCCTCCACTTCTCTTATTTGATTTTTAAAGTCCTTCTTAAGGTCCTCTATGGCCTGCAACCCGCTCATGTTTTCCCCTGGGGCTTTTGGAGCAGGACTTCTGACCTCACAGTCCTTTTCCCGCTCTATGCCCCCAAAATAGGAGTCTAGGGTTGCATTTTTCTGTTTCCTTTGCCTTGGCATGTTGCCACTTAATTGCTTGACTTTTGGGCTTGTTGCTACACTATGGCTTTAAGGCCAGATAGAGGAATTTTTGTCCCGAACGTGTGGGGGGCAACTTCCGTTTCTGGCAGGCTGTAAACCCACCCACAACTTCCACCCTAGATCACAATCCAGATCCAGGGAGGTTAAAGCAAGAGCGATTACCCCCCAAGACTGATCGCTGGATTGTGTATAAGTTATTTACCCCTAGTTGATTATAATCTCCTGAACAGCAGGGACTGTTTTGCTTTTGCTTATTTTATCCCTCAGTGCCTGGCTCTGTGTCAGGTGACCCAGGCACTGAGGAGTAAATGTATGACAGCTAGATGGAGTAGTGGATAGAGCAGCCAGGCCTGAAATCAGGAAGATCTGAATTCAAATCCAGTCTGAGACACTTACTGGCTGTGTGACCCTGGACAAGTCACTTAGCTGTATTGGTTCAGTTTCCTCATCTGTAAAATGAGCTGGAGAAGGAAATGGCAAATCAATCCAGTATCTTCCAGAAGAATCAGATGTGACTGAAAATGACTGAACCACCACAATAAAATTAATAAACTTAACTGAAAACAACAAGCTTAATTGAATTAAATTGAATTGAATATGTTGAAGATAGGATTCATAGTTTGTGTAGAGATTAAATTAGGTGACTTCTGAGATCCCTTAACTCTCCATTAATTCTATGATTCTCAAGATCATGGTATAACCAAAATGATATCAGAATCAGTCAGAAGAGAGAAGTTCAAGCACCTACATTTCTACTTACTAATTATATGATTTTGGGAAAGTCATTTAGTCACTACGTCAATTTCTCACCTTTGTTGAAGAACTGACTTGCTTTCAGTAAAGGTACTGTTCTTTATTACATGTAGTTATAAGGGGATATATAGACTATAGATAAACCGACTGATGTCATAGCCAAGCTTTTCAATCCCAACTAACAATAGCTGAACAATTATAATATTTTGAAAATGAAGAGAGGTTAAATCATTCTTCTACAAAGTTAGAAGATTGATAAGGGTATATGAAGCTGGGAGAGTCAGTACGTTTTTGCAGTTTTGTGGGGTTTTTTAAAATATTCTGAGAAATATACAAAATCTTAATGGATGATTGATTACATCAATGTACATGAACACTTCCATTCTTCTTTCTAAAGGCAGTAAATTTTCACATAAGAAAGCATATTCCCATAGCCCTTCAGGAAAGCAATGTCTAGACTACTCATATCACATTGTAGTAATGTCAGACAGTCTAGAGGCACAGCAAATGTCTCTACTTGTTCCCCTTTCCAAATAATCTCTGTGGTTTTTTCATTTGTTGGTTTACTTTGGTTCAGAATTATACTAAATACCTCTTAGAGCTATAGCTGATTTTATCTCTGGTACATAGATTGGTGAGGTTTCAAATTGATGGTTCCTTGAAAGCCTATTGTTGCTGTTGCCAGAGCTTTCAGTTGTGTCCAACTCTTTGTGACCCCATTTGGGGTTTTCTTGCTGAAGACATTGGACTGGTTTGCCATTTCCTTCTCCAGTTCATTTGACAGATGAGAAAACTGAGGCAAACAGAGTTAAGTGAATTGCCCAGGGTCACACAGCAAGTAAGGGTTTGAGACTGTGTCTTAACTCAGGTCTTTCTGACTCCAAGCCCAGTGCTTTATCCACTGCACCACCAGCTGCCCATTAGAAACTAGTTTTTAAAAGAAAACAGTTAAGTAATCCTGAATCTTTCATTTTAATTTCTTTTATTTTGTCCTTAATAGGACTTCCATAAACTAGTTGTAATATTTCCATTGAGATTGACCTATTTTCTGCAAAAGTTATGACCTTGGGGCAGCTAGGTGGCGCAGTGAGTAGAGCGCTGGCCCTGGAGTCAGAAGGACCTGAGGTCGGATCCTGCCTCAGACACTTAACACACACAAACAAAAACCTAGCCGTGTGACCTTGGGCAAGTTACTTAACTCCAACTGCCCTCCAAAAAACAAAAACAAAAACAAAACAAAAAAGTTATGGCCTTGTATTTACTAGACAGTGATAGAGCCATGGTCACATAACTACTAAATGATCAAGGTTATAGTATAGACATAGCATTTTCTTCCTTTTTAATACATGTTCTATGGAGTTTTAAAATATATGCTTCCTTTCTAATGTCTGGAAAGGGCAATGCTGCCACTCAGTAGACCATTTTATGTTAACTGAGCTGACCAAGTAGAAACCTAAGTTCTGTCATTAACAAATTCCAATGAAAATGAGTTGAGAGGAAAGAGAAACAGCCTTGTGATCTGTTCTGTGGGCAAAGAATTTGAAATCAAATGATTTAGAGTTAGCATAAACAGACATTTAAGGCATTTAATTTGGATGTTAATGCTAGCAAAATCACTTTCATGCCTTTCACCAAAAGCTCGACCGTTTGATTGGAGGAATTTTATTGAAGCAAAGAACTGTTTTCAGAGGATCCTTTGTAGACATTTAGAAAACTCGCCAAAAAATTCATTTTAGTTCTATAGATTAATGTAGGTGATAGGTTAGTATATGTTGTTTCTTTCACAGGTTTTACAGTACATAATTTTTTTAGAACTATTCTCTTTGAATTAGTCACAATAATGTATGCCTAAATAGATGTATCTAGGGATACTAAATGATAGCATACTGGTAGAAATTAAGATCATTTAATGAATTTTGTAGTTTATTAGTTATTAAGAATGAGAATTCCTTTACTAATGAAACAAATATTTATTGAGCATTTACTATTTGCTAAGCCTTGAGGAAGATACAAAGATATATCCTAAATAAAGCAGTGGGTCAGCTGATTCAGGCTTAGGAATTTAGGATTAATGAACCAAAGTAAGGCTAACTTTTAAAATTAGAATATTAGTCCAACTCTGATAAAAGTCTTTCAATAACTGCCTTGTATTATTAGAGTATTAGAAATGCCATTGAAGCTGGTGAATAGAAAATACTTTCTTTTACTATTTTCATCTCAATTCTAGTAAGAGATACTATATGTAACCCTTTTATAATAAGAAGTCATCTCTAACACCATTAAAAACCATAAGAAAGTTCTCATTAAAGATATAGGCATTTAACTAAATAATTATCGGTTTGATAGGATCTCCAGTAACAGATCTTCCATAAAGGATTTAAGGAGCAAAGTACAAGGGACAGGAATCACACAAAAAACTCCATCATATGGAGATCTTTTTTGATCCAGTCATTCAATACACTATTTCTCCTGTCACTGATGAAAAGTGTTATTAACAAATACTCAAATGAATCTGTGAGTTCATAGATTTGTATGCTGTCTACCACAGTGCCAATCATGACCCTTACCAACGTACCATCAATTTCTGGCAGTATAACTTAGAATATAACAGTCTCCAAGGAATTAAAAATGTATACCGTACTGAAGCACTGGAGAGGAACATGGAGGATGTGATCAGACTGCAGCATAAAACCAGTGGGGAACATTGAAGAAAAATAGGAGTCAATGATTGTGAAGAGACCATAGATGAGATGGTGAGAAGGAACATGAGTGCTCAAAGGATCATAAGTGAAGCACTTCATTACTTGCATGCAAGCATATGGCTCCCTAGCCCTTCTATCATGAGCAAACTCAAGAAGTAATGATATAGGTTTTTAGTGGGGTTCATACACCAGTCAAGAGCTCAAAGCTTGGAGTCTCTGCTCTTATATATGATCATTGTTGCTGGGCAACCACAGGACTAAATAGAAGGGGGAGTTAATAAGTTGGTGGCCTAGACCATGACCCCTCAGCCCCCTCATTGATCTCAAGGGCATTGTAAGTAGGAAAGTTTGCTAACCTTGTAGACCTGAATTAGAAGTTTGCTAAACTTATTTATATTTAGGAGAACCTCATGTTCCTTGCCTAGATAAAGCTGACTAAATTAGTCATTGGATACACAGGAACTTCCCAGAATATAGGTGGGTCAGTCAGTGATGAAACATGAAACCTCCTCTGTCAGCTAGGGCCCTGCAGTAGGCCAATCCTCACAAAAATGTCCAGGAAACATATGGTAGAAAGAGAACACGGACTGACTAGTCATAGTCAGGAATGTAGGCTGAAGGCAAGGGTCAACAGTCAAGCAGGCAAGGTATTCCACTGGTGTTTTTGTGATGTTTAGGAGAAAGTAAGGCTGACCTCCTAAACTTATGGGAGGACATGGACGAGAGTCAAAGACCATTATTTTTTTGGAACCAATCAATTGACAAGCATTTGTTAAGCACCTGCAATGTGCCAGACAGAAAAAGAGCATAGGAAATAATGTGAGTTCTCAAAGAGTTTGCATTCCATCAGAGGAGTCAACATGTATGTAATAAAAAGGAAATACAAAACCAAGCTTTGGGAGGAGTAACTTGTAGATGTTAGGAAGAGGCTGAATGGAATAGCAGAAAGCAGAATGGGATTAGTATCCAATCTGATTCTGTATACACCATCTATTACCCATATGATTTTTGTCAAATCACTTAACCTCTCTTGAGATGCAGTTTCCGCCCGTGTAAAATAACACCAAGATTTATACTTCATTCTGTGTAGAATTGTTTTTTGGGTAAGGAAGCTATAAAATTCTATATCGGTGTCATCTGTTGTAACTTTTATGTAATGTGTTTCCTCTGAGGAATAGCATTTTCATAGAGAGTTTACGTGGTTCTTAAATGTTCTTTGATGGGACTCAATCAACAAGGATTCTATCTTCCCTATTACTGTAGACAGCAGCACCATCCTCCCAGTATCTCAGGACCACAACTTACTATCATCCTTGATTCCTCACTTGCCCTCACCGTACACAATATATTGTCAAGGCCTGTTGATTTCACCTTTGCAATATCTCTTGAATACCCCCCTCCTCTCCTCTGACATTGCCACCACTCTAGTTCAGGCCCTCATTACTTCATACCTGGACTATTGCAATAACCTGCTGGTGGTTCTGCCTGCCTCTTCTGACTCCATTCCATCCTCCATTCAGTCACCAAAGTGATTTTCCTAAAATACAGCTGATGATTTCATACCCATCCCCTCCTTCCCACTCAATAATCTCCAGTAGCTTTCAGTTACCTCCAGGATCAAATACAAAATCCTCTGTTAGGCATTCAAAGCCCTTCATAACCTGCCCCTTTCTACTTTTCCTATACCTTACTCCCTGCCGCTCTTTGGACTCTTTGGACCCAGTGACACTGGTCTTCTGTCTATTACATGAAGAAGACACTCCCTCTCTTGCCTACGGGCATTTTCTCTGGCTGTCCCCAAGCCTAGAATGTTCTTCCTTCCCAACTCTTCCCATTGACTTCCCTGGCTTCCTTTCAGTTCTTACTAAAATCACACTGTCTACATGGAAGCCTTTCCTAAATCCTCTTAATTCTTGTGCCTTTCCTCTGTTAATTATTTCCTATTTATCCTTTATACAGCTTGCTTTGTATGTATTTATTTGCATGTTGTCTCCCTCATTAGATTGTAAGCTTCTTGAGGACAGGGACTGTGTTTTGCCTTTTTTTGTTTCCCCAGCCTAGCACTGTGCTTGGTACATTCTGGTTTTCCAGCCATTTCAGTAGCATCTGATTCTTTGTGACTCCATTTGGGACTTTCTTGGCAAAGATGCTAGGATGGTTTGTCATTTCCTTCTCTAGCTCATTTTATAGATGAGGAAACTGAGGCCAGCAGGATTAAGTGACTTGCCCAGGGTCACATGGGTGTCTGAGGCCAGATTTGAACGTAGGTATTCCTGACTCTAGGCCTGGTACTCTATTTGATGTTCTACTGAGATGCCTTACCTGGTATGGAGTAGGTAATTGGGGTATATGGGTGTTGAAGGAGGACTAGCACCTCTGGTATGAAGGCTTGATAAGTCCATTTCAGAGCTGCTTATCTACCTTTTGGTGTCTGCCTGGCACTTAGCTCTCACCTGTGGCTCCAAGAAGCTGTAGAATGTGTAGTGGCCAGACTCCAGTAAATTGTCTTGGCAGACAAGCTAAACCACGTTGAAGGTAACGAACAGACCACAAACCTATCAGTGAGTTAGGGGGTGTCTACCACAAACATGAGAAGACTGCCCTCAGTTGAATGGGTAGATGAGAACAGTTTGTTCCAGTAGCCATGGAGGCAGCTGAAGCAGGCATTGTGGAGTGCTTAGAGCTTGGTCAAACATCAAAGATGCCAAGGCCATCCACTGCATCCTGGGCCATCACCAGTCATCTTGATTTTTGTCTTGCCACGAAACTTCATTGACTCTGTAAGAGAGAGTGAAAATGATGTCTTCGTGCAACTCTGCCTCACTTAAATCCAATTCATGCAGGAGTCATTGGTTATCTTACAAAATGAAGGACAAGCAATGAGAACAATAAGAGTAGGTAATTAATAAATAATTTGCTGATCAATAAGTTAAACTAGGTAGCTACGTAATGAGGAAACAAAGACAAAAGCAAAACAGTTTAGGTCTTTCAAAAAACTTAGATTTTAAATATGTATATGTATATACCTACCCTTAAGTATATACACATATATGTATAAGGGGTAGAGGGTTGATTGAGTCACTCAATAAAATCATCCCACCTCTCCTTATTTAATTTAACTGACAAGATGCTACTCCTTGAT
Organism: Gymnobelideus leadbeateri; assembly: GCA_011680675.1. Classification (NCBI taxonomy): domain Eukaryota; kingdom Metazoa; phylum Chordata; class Mammalia; order Diprotodontia; family Petauridae; genus Gymnobelideus; species Gymnobelideus leadbeateri. The sequence continues at coordinate 219,594 of WOXC01000378.1, forward strand.
CCCTCTGTTAGGTGAGAACACATCCCCTCCAAAGGGGAGAAAAGAACTGTCAGTGACCAAGAGTTTTGCATTCCCCCTTTGCCACATGTGCTTTATAAACTTGAACCCACTTGACCCTAGACTTTGTATGTTCTGTTGAGAAGTGTGTCACAGACTTTTGGCAGAATGTTTTGTACCCATTGTTCTTCATTCTTATTATACCACTTTAGTCAATATCTCTTTTGAAAAATCTAATTAAGTAGCTAATTGATAGCACAGACAATCATGGTATTGTCATATGTGCTGGTAGGGACTCATGAGCTATTCATACAGCATTGGAAAAATTGCCTTCTAACCCCTAAGCAAGATGTGTTAGACACTCTCTGGGGACCTAGCCCACCCAATGTCAGTTGGGGTTGGTAGACAAGCCTTTGCTACATAGGTATATATAAGACATATACAAATCAAATATTCAGAAATCAGTTATGGAGCTTATATATATATATACATATATGAATGTATGCTCTCTATATATGAATATATGTTCTATTACTCTCTTTGTATATATTTTCTTTCTCCTTGTATACATATAGTTTAGTTTAATCTGGGGAAATATATACATATATGTATATATAAAGAGAGTGAGCTACACACACAGAGAAATTAAGTATCTCATCATAATTTGTTTGTGAAAAAGTGCTTAAAAACCAATAATCAGATATTCAGATCTTTTATGCACTGCTAGCATCCTTTCCACCAGACATAAATTTCCTGCATTTTAAATGTCAATGGTCTATGCTTAATCGTTGAGGTTCTTTAACCAATTATATGCCATTAACACTTTTGTGTTAATGGCATATAACAACATTTTAAAGATGAAAAGCATTCCTTTAATTTTAATAGAGTTTTTATTAACTGTACTGAGGGAGATGTTTTGTCATCACCATGTTTTTTTTTAATGGGTTTGTATTTGGCTGATACAATTTATTGAAACATTTATTAAGTATGCCCTATGTTTACAAACTACTGTACTAAGTGTTGGGGAGCTATAAAGATGAAAATATATGCAGTCTTTGATCTCAAAGCACATAAAATCTAATGAGAAATGAGATATGTACAAAAATTAGTATAGTGGATAAAAAGATGCAGACAGCATGCTAGGAGAAAATAAGCAAACTTGTCTAAGATGCTGCCAATTCAACAAACATTTTTAAGGGCCTACTTTGACACCCTGGGGATATATGCCAGTGATGGTGAAATTAGTGTTTTGAGTTTCAGGAGCTTCTATTTTACCAGAGGAATATAACTTGTATACAAAGCAATGTTTTTGTATTTTGTAATGGAATTTGCAATGTATACAAAGTAAAAATTACATAGAAAAGGAGAAAACACTCTCTGCCCTTTCAATAAGTTTGGTGATACTGTAAACCCAAGCTGTTGTCTCACAGGGTTCGAGACATGAATGTAGGAAATCTTCTAAATCTTCTGCTTTAGGTTCAGAGACAATCACAGGCAAGGGTCTAACTTTAGGAAAAGGGAATTGGAATAAAGAAAGGGGAATTGTAAGGAATGTAAAGTATGAATAATCTTTGGGAGTACTCTCTGCATTCACCACCATTTTTACTGCTACCATCTCAATGTGTTCATGGCTAGACTGTTATAATAGCCTTCTAACTGGTCTCCCTACCTTTACCCTTTCTCCATTGTAATCTCTCTTTTCACCTTTCTCCACTTACTAGAATTCTGGCGATTCTTTTTTTTTTTTTTTTGCTTTTTAGAGGGCAGTTAGGGTTAAGTAACTTGCCCAAGGTCACGCGGCTAGGTTTTTTTTTTATTTGTGTGTGCATTAAATGTCTGAGGCTGGATCCGAACTCAGGTCCTTCTGACTCTGGGGCCGACACTCTACTCACTGTGCCACCTAGCCGCCCCCAATTCTGGAAATTCTTTAAGTCCTGGTTTCAATGGTAGCTCCTCCATGGTGTTTAAATGATGATATCTCTATTTGAAACTAAACTATTATCTCTCACCTGGCACTTTGAACCTTTGTGATTCACTTATCTTTTTTTGTTTTGCATCACAATTATTCATGTTTGTGTCACTTTCACTGAGTCAGTCTCTGATCTTATCAATGTATTCTTGCCCTCCACTGGAGCAAGATGCAGTCCATCTTCTTATCTTGAGCAATTATTTCTCATATTCTTCCACATATCCTTCCAAGGGGATGCATCCAACATGACAGAGGATTTTTCTATATCTTTCTCCATTTCACGTGTACTAGTATAGCTCTTGGGCTATGCTAGTTATCTTCTTGTTGTCTATCTCACCCTATGACCCTCCTTTCCTGGTCATACATTTCCTGAATGGCATACCTTACATCACTTCTTGGGGTAGGTTACCAATGGAAATGTGCAGCCATCTATTGTCCTGTCCATGCAATCTCTCCATTGCTATTTAGATCACAATCTTTTAAAAAAGTAAATTACCTGAAATACTATTGTGCAGGATGTTTCAGGATAACCCTGGGAATACTTACATGAACTGATACAAAGTGAAGTGAGCAGAACCAAAAGAACATTATACACAGTAATAGCAATATTATAATAATGATCAATTGTGAAAAACTTAACTACTCTAATATAGACAGTGATCTAAGATAATTCTAAAGGACCCACAATGAAAAATGCTATTTACCTCCAGAGAGAGAACTGATGAACTCAGTGCAGATTGAAGCATACTTTTTTTCACCCTATATTTCTTTTTATTTTTTTTCTTTTACAACATTGCTAAAATGCAAATGTGTTTTGCAGGATTTCACATATACAATTTATATATTGCTAGCCTTCTCAATAGATGGGGCAGGAGCTGGAGGGAAAGAAAGAATTTGGAACTTAAAATTTAAAATAAATAATTTCAGAGTGGAAAAAAAAAAGTGAATCACCAGGAGCAGATTGTGTTCTTTAGGCATATGAGACTTTTTGTTACCTCCTTGATTTGTATCCTGGGAAGATAACTAACTCTTTATTATTCATTGCTAGGTTTAAAAATGGCCACCTTGGTATCCCTCAGCAGAGAATCATCTGCTTTTCTACCCATCCTATCTTCATCTCACACTTACTAGATACCTTTTTTCCTGATGCCATTTTTGGATACATACCATTTTTCCTTGGAGTATAAGAAGTTGCTACCTCCTCAGAGGACTCTCTCATACTATTGTTTGAGGTCTGCACCACTAATGTGCCATTTGGGGACTTTTGTATCTGCCGACTACATATAGGAAGCCAACTCAGATGGAAAGATTGCTTGGCATTTGCATTACCTGTGGAAGATATTATCAAGCAATTTTCTAACTATTGGATCATTAGTATTTTACCTTTAAGGAGGCAGAAGCACATAGCAATTAAGTGACTTGCCCACTATAGTCACCTAAGTTATCTAGTAATATAGCTGAGTGAGATTAGAACCCAGATTCCCTGTCTCTTGCTTTGCCAAATGTTCTTTTCATGAGATCACATTGCCTTTGCTTAGTGAAAGAAATTGAGGTTAGGCCTCAGAGGAGCTCACGTAACTCCCATTAGAGTTTGTTGAACTTTAAGTAAAGATTGCAGGATTTTATATTTAGAGTTGGAAGCACCTATTTATTTTATTGATATGGAAACTGAGACCCAGAGTTGTCAGTGACTTGTCCAAAGTCACACAGGTAATAGACAACAGACTAGGAATACAACCAAGGTCTCTTGATTCCAAATGTAGTGTTCTTGCCATTTTAGTAAAAAGAATGGCTAAGCATGTTCATATTGTCACTCTGGTGCTTGTCATACAATAAATATTGAAAGAAGATAAAATTGTGGTCCTTGTCATTAACTTATATCCAATTAAATATAATTGGTCAAGAAAGTGAAATTGGTGGGCTTGTGGCATTATTATTTACTCATAATTGGCTTAAGCTGTTTCTTCTAAAATATCTTTTTTTTGTTTTAGTTTTAAAATTCATATTTTATTAACCACAATATCTTCATTGAAAATTGTAAATAACATATACATGCAGCACATTATTTACTCAATCTTTACAAAACAAGTTTTGTGCATATGTGGTTTTTTTTTCATGGTACCTATGATTTCATAGCACAGGGTACTACATGTGAGTAACTTCCTCTATGGGAGGACTGGCCTATCTCTAGGCCCTAGTTGAGAGAAATCATTCCTATTTGATCACTGATTGACCCATCTATGTAACAGGATGTTCCTATGTATCCAATAATTAGTTGAGTAAACTTTATTGAGGCAAGGAATGCAAGATTCTCCTGATTGTAATCATTTAGCAAACTTCATGTAACCCTCATATGAAAAATTAGTGTGCTTTCCTGATCACAGTGACCTGTGATTGATAAGGGCGAGGGAAGGTATTGTGATGCTTTAAAATCTTTTAAATTTAAAATCTCCCTTTAAAATCTCTCTCTCCCACTCAATCCCTGTGAATCTGTCCTTAGGACAGAAGCCTGAGAAGTGGGGCCTATCTGTAGCCATATGACCACGTCCTGTGCTTGCCGAGGGGACTGAGGAACCACATGCTTATGTCTGTGAGTAATAAAGTGCCTGATCTGTGATTCTTCCAGTACTTTTGTTCTTTCTTACAACCTCACTCAAAATTTCCTCACTTTCTCCCATTGAAGTTCAGCATGGTCTCTACAATTTGCAGTCTTAGAGAGTTGCATGGGATGCTGAAAGGCAAATGAGTTGCCAAGATTTACACAGCTGGTTTGTGACAGAGAAGGGACTTGAACCCAGGTCTTCCTGACTAGCTGCCCCTCTCAGTTTAAGATTTGTACTATTGAGTTATCTAATGGGATGGACCCCTTTCAATAATGCAATGGGTTCTGGTGGCTTCCAGGTTAATTGCTACTGGGCTAAGATCCCTTCAAGCACTAAATCAGAGAAGGAACTCAAACCTCTTCTTATCTTCATTCTATCCCTTCCTAGCTTTCCCTGGCCAAAGGGCATTGTAAACATCTTGCCTGCTTGCTTGGAATACTCAGCAGCCAAGTCTGTTATTCCATCAATACACCAATGTTTACAGAAAGGTTTATTATGTAAAGAATATTGTAGATCATGCCAACTAAATATAAGAACACATTGTCCTTGCCTTCAAGAAACTTATTGTCTTAGGGAGGAAAGATGAGTATCTATGAGAAAATAAGGAAAAATGTGAGCTTTGTGTTAAAAACCATTATCATTGAAGTAGGAGATAAAGACTTGTACTGGTCAGGAAAGCTTCACTGTTAATTCTATGTCTTAATCAGTGAGTCTTCATTCACAGATGTCTCCCCCTCTCTTTATAACTGGACTCAAAATTCAGCCTTCTGAAGCTTTACTTAATAGATTTGTAATGAAAATTCTCTAGACTCACTATCCAAGAGATAGGCTGCAACATCCATCCTCCAAGGATCTAGGGGTTCCCCATAGGGATTGGTGTGTTTTTTCTAGTGCCAGTGGCTTGAGCCTTTACTGGTTGTGTCCTTGTCACTGATAGGTGCCATAACTAGCACTCTAGTTCCATATTAACCAATAAACATCACTTAGCTTTTTCAAAGGGATGTTTACTTTGAAAATCTAGCAAAAAAAAAAAAAGTAGAAACATTTTCCCACCAACTCCTTAGAGTTTTGCTTTTTCTTATACCACCTTTGTCTCTAGGAAGAGTGGGCTCAAACTTCACACAGTTTCCACATATCATTAATCCTACAAAGTTCAGATCCAAATGCAACTTTGATACCAGATGAGTCTTCAACATGGACTTGATTCCCAATGCCTGGTTGACTCCCTCTTCTGACCTTTCAGTACAAGGTTATAGCCCCAGCTTCCTTCATGTAAAATGAAAGAGCTAACACCAAGATAGGCAAAGAACAATGGCCTCTATTCCATGGACCACAGCTCCTCGAAGGGAATGATGATGATAAAACTCTACCTTTTTTCTTCCCACCTGAATGTGAGAGTGGATAGAAAACAGGTTTAGAGAATCAGGTTGGGAAACATTGAAGAAGAGCCTATTATGGATCTTTTCATTAAAATATGTTCATGATTTAAAGGAAGAAAAGGAAAGGAAAATACTGTGGCATAGGTATGGTATGGGGCTTAGTGTAAGGAGTCATCATGGGTAATAGAAGTAGTAAAAGCAAGGCTACAGAGGGATGGGAGTGATGTGGGGGTTGGGAGGCTGGTCTAGTATGGTCTAGTATACCCACAAAAACACATGTCATCATATCTATTTCTAGGTATCATTTGCTTCTGGTTCTATTACTTATCCTCAAGTACTCATTCCCCATGTTTGTGGTTTTTCTTGGGGGTGGGTGAGAGGTTGGGGGGTGAAGGATGTTCTATACCCACATATTCAGTCAAGTATATAGGCCATTTCCTACCCATTTTCTCAGAGCCAAGTCATGAAACCAGTGAAAAAAGTTTTGTTGTTGTTTGATTGTTTCACTTACATCTGACTCTTTACGACCAGATTTGGAGTTTTCTTGGCAGAGATACTGATATGGTTTGACATTTCCTTCTGTAGCTCATTTTACAGATAAAGAACTGAGGAAAACAGAGTGAAGTGACTTGCCCAGAGACACAGAGCTAATAAGTGTCTGAGGCCTGATTTGAACTCAGAAGATGAGCCTTTCTGACTCTAGGCCTGGCATTCTACCCACTGTACCTCTTAGCTGGCCCTGTGAAAGAAGTTGGTATAGTACATATAGCTGGTAGCAGTGAACTGAATACCATTTTTCTAAGTCAGTAATCCCCAAACTTTTTATTCAAAGAAAATACATGCCAGGTTCCTTGAGATTAGTTGAGGGGTAGAAGACCTAGTTGCAACATACTCACCATAACTTAGCACCCTGTTTACTGTCTGATTGTCTAGAACATTGCAGATGCTATATTTGATGGATTAACAAAATCCGAACATTTTAGAATACAAATACTCTCAAATCAGATTTGCATGAGACCTATGTTATATGAAAAGAACCAAGTCTATCTTTGAGAAGGTACCTAAAATCATGATTACTCTTCTCTAAAAACGTAGATGCATCTGTTTTAAATATATTAAAGTACCAAAGGGCCTAGTGACTAAGTAAATTATAACAATCTTTCGTTGGAAAAGAAATATCTTGATCATATGGCCAATGCTTTGAAGTATTACCTCCTCTATTTTTTGCTAAAACATGGTAGAAACTACACCTTTAGATACACAATTATGCTATGCAAAAACACACTAGCTTGGGGCGGCTAGGTGTCACAGTGAGTAAGAGTGCCCGACCTCGGAGTTGGGATGACCTGAAATCGTATCCGGCCTCAGAAAATGAGCACCCACACGTAAATAATGACTGGCTGTGTAACCTTGAGCAAGTTACTTAACCCCAATTGCTTTAAAAAAAAAACAAAAAACAACACTAGCTATTAATATGATCATTAACTTCATTTCAATATCCTCAATTTTTCTTTTTCTTTTCTTTTTTCAAACTTCACTCCTCTGGGGGAACTGTGTACTTTTTTTTTTTTTTGTAAAGTGACATTTAGCCACCTAGATCTTAGCACAGTGCTTGACACATATAAGCACTTAGTAAATGTTCATTGATTGACTGTTGACATTTCTATTTAGTAAAATAGGTATTTTTCCCCTTCAGTATTTGCCAAGTAACTAGATGATTGACCAGTTGGTCATGATTTTTAGTCTATTATTATACCTCTATCCAACTAATATTCCTAGCTTTATGCTTATTGATCTTTGTATCTCTGCCTTTCTCCTTACACTCAATTTTTAGCCAAGTGATTTCTGAACATCAAGGATTTAGAGTTCTTCAAGCATAGCTCTTGAAATAGGATTCTAATGTAATTATATCTGGATGAAAAAATACCTTATATCTTCTTAAATTGGAATTAGTAGAACCTAGATAAGAGTTTTATCCAACTATAGAATTATTATAGAATCTAATCTATAGAATTAAGACAAAGGCAGGTGATATTATATGTGTTTGTTGTGTTAAAAATATTCCCCTAGTCCTAAACTGTCCCTCCCCTCCTTTAGAGTGAACTGGTGATACTTAATTCTAGCATTTTTGCAGTTTAAAAAACCCTTAACATTATCCACAGGTGTTCAGGTGTGACCTTTGATTATTAGTGTTGGCAGCAATGGTCACAGTAAGTAATAGTATTATCTTGTCAATAAAAAAATTCAATATTTATATAAAAAAGAAACTCTTTTAAGTGTTACCATAGAACTTTTAAAATAGTATTCCTAGAGCAAATTACTTCACACAGTTAAATTTATTGTCATGTTTGTTAGTTGTGCTCTTAAAGCTATAGCAAGGTGTAACAAGGGTTGGAACTGATTTCAATTGAATAACAAAAGAAATGGAATGAAAATCATTTAAAACTGGTTCACACCAGCTATCCTCCTTGTACTATTAACTGCTAAGATCAAGTCACAAAACATTATTTTAGAGAGAAAAGGTTTAGTGAACCCTAGAAATTGGGTTTGATTTATGCCAGAAAATCTGCCTTTTCACTGCTTGAGATTTCAATGGAAGAAAGCCACAGTCTTTTACCAAATGGTTTCTAAGGAAACCTCTTACAGCAGAGCATCTGAAAACAATTTGGTTGTTAATGAGAAATAGTTCTTACGATGGTGGGAAAGTGTTGCCTGAAAGGAAAGGCTTCAAGATTTGGCAGCCTCTCCACAAAAGTGTTTAAATAACTGTTGTACAATTTAGTTTATGAAATTTCTACAGAGATAAACATTTGTAACTGCCTTTTTGATTTGCAGGTCTGGTTGTAGGCTTCAACTAACTTTTATGTAAAAATTGAAGGCCTTGGTAATGGAAAAATGAGTATTTGTATTTAAAATGTAGATATGTGAATAGCTTAGTATTTCCAAGCCCAACAGAAAATCTTTACAGGGTCTATTATGCTTTTCACTGTGTACATGGAATTCTTACATGCTAGCTTGCATTGTATACCATGAATTTCTCATGGTAGCTGTGTAGATGTCTATAAATCTCAAATTGTCCCCATCAGAATTCATATTAAAATATTCCATAAAACTTCCATTTTAAATCTAGTAAGGTTGACTCTTCCCTTGAAGCAGAAAAAAAGTTTACGAAATTCTTTTCTAAGCCATCTCCCATATAAAAATAGTTGCAGTGTTAAAATTTGAGATGCTTTGTTTTTGAATCCCCTCAGAATATCTATTGAAATGGAAGTGCTAAATAAAAATACTTAGAGCAAAAAAACCAAACAAACAAGCCAGAAAACTTCAAGCCCTGCTTAGACTAAAGTAACCAGGACCAACTTTTGTAAATAAAATTCCATTTTATACAGAATTCCACCATTATTGAGGTAGGTGACATTATATGTGATAGAGACATGTAAGTAAAAGTTCATGGCAGAAGATGCAAGACATTACTAATTTTGCACTAAATATTCTCTTTCCCTGGGCATAATTTGGGATCGACAATTCAGTTTGAAATTTTAATTCTCAAATTGTTAAAGCAGTTTAAAGTCTTGCTTGTGCATCACCTCTTACATTATTGCCACCCATCCCAACCACTGTATTTGTTCTTCTGGAGACCTTTCCCCATCAGACCTGCCAGGGGTCCTCTTGAAGTTTTGGCACCAGCTGTTCTCCTTATTTGACCTCCCTTTCCCTTTCTTCTTGGGTCTTTATACTTCCTCCTAGTTGGGCAGCTGCTTCCATTTGGAACTCTGCTTTGGGCAGAAAAACATTCTGCCAATAAAAATAGGAAAAAGCGGAGAACAAGAAGGGTTACACTTGCACTGCACGTGCTGCAGCTGTGACCACTGCAGATCTTTCTACCTCCTGGGTGGAGAAGGAGGCTGAAGAGCAATGAGGGGCTGACAGGACCAGAGATCCTTCCAGACCAAGAGATCAGTGACTGAGAGCCCCCCTACTCCCATCAAAAACCCAGAGAACAAAGGGAGTGTTTGTAGTATTCCAAGGGACTTGAATAGCTGACAGTGGCAATTTTATATTTGTTCACTCACTCAGTATCCTGCACTGACTTCTATAAACTTATTCTGCTACAGAGTGAGGAAATTTCTTTTTTTTTTCTTCAGGTCAGGAGAGAGAAAGACAGAGAGTTAGACAGAGACAGACAGACAGACAGAGAGGGACAGAGACACAGAGACAGAGAGACAAAAGAAGGTAAATGTGTGTGTAGGGAGAGAACCAGAGAGAAACAGACATAGACATGACAGAGAGAATATGATAGCCTTTTTCTTCCTGTTCCTTCTCTCCCATATTAAAAAAAAAAGACCTACCTGCACACAGGTTGAACATGGCAGTCTCTCCACAAAGATATCCAGCAAGATAATGCCATTGTAATTCTTAGCAAGAAAACATTCATAGCACTGGGACACAGAGAAGGATTAACATGAAAAATCACAAAATTATTTTATCCTATTCAATAAAAACTAAACTCCTTACTAAAAACATTTTTAATTTGATGTTCTTTAGAGGTTAGGAAGAAAATTTTTTAATACATTTAGAGAAGAGAGACACTGTGTTTATTAAACTTGTGTGTGTGGCATATGCTGTGAACCCTGTGGGCAAAGGTCATTCAATGTGCTTTGAGGAAGTTGCTAATTTTTTTTAGAAGTTCTAGTTCATTTCAAGGATCACCTTTTAACATTAAATACAGATTCCTGAAAAAGCATGTTGAATATGGAATTTGAGCAAATAAGGACCAACTTTCCTACTTTCCCTGATTTAAGTTATCTATCAGCATTCCCTTGATGGCCTAAGAAAAGGGAAAGGATGTTATTCTTTTATACTTTTGGTGACAAGTTGTCAAGAAGTCCTGTTTTCTTTGGTTCCTACATGACATAAAAAAAATAAAAATAATATCCCTGCCTCAGCAAAATTAACTTGCTGCTTCTATTCTTCCTCCTTTTTTTCACTGTCTCCATAGTACCACAGGATGGCTCTCCAGTCAACTCAGCAACTTAATTAGATGGCTTCAGATTCCTGAATTTAAATTACCAAAGACTATTTGTCTTTACTTGTTTCACCTCCTTAGCACCTTATACTAACAAATACTGTATATAGAAACTAAGTGAATACATTACTTTCTTTGCCTATTGCTTAAATGGCACTCTTCTCTATCACCAAGATCAGATTTTCAAGGACAGAAATTAAATCAGATTTGTCAACTATGATACTTGAGAAAGGGGTTTGGGAGGAAGAGATCAGGAAACCAGATTTGGTTCCCAGATATTATCTTATCTAAAAATCAGATATGGTTTCCATTGCCAGAAAATTTTTGACTAAGATATAATTTGAGAAATTAATGCAAAGAAAAATTTGTGCTATGTTTCCTCTTACTTGGGGGGGGGGATTTTGAGTTTATTTCCCCATATAGTATCAATATGTGTCTTTTTTGTTGCTTAGGGATTCACAGCCACAATCTCTATGCACCAGCAAGTGTTATAATTTTTTGCTGCTCATAATATTTCAACTAATTTATTCTTCCTAATTTTTCTTCCTCCTCCCTCCTTTGAATAAGATCTTTGCTCAGCCAGCCACCATTTAAAAAATTTGATCTTTTTAGCATTCATGTGGCATGTGTTAAGATGTAGAAGATAATCCTTTCAAGACTAGACTTTTTCTCATTGATTGACTTGGGCATATTTGCATGCAAGCATCAGCTTCTTCGTAAAATGTGAAGGTTTGTATTATCTACCTTACAGAATTGTTATAAGGGAAGTATTTTTAATTGTAAAGTTTTGTGTATATGTGAGCTCTTCCCTGCCCTTCCTTACTTATTGTTCTAATTAAAGTAGTAACTTAACTGTTGGAAGTTTTTCTTCTTTGGTATAATTATTCCTAGTACATTAAAATCTTTTCTGACTTCATTTTTAGAGGTTAGGGCTAGGATGACTGATCATAAATCTGTGAAATCGTAAAGTTCAATCACAATATTCATTTCTTCCAGAACAGACTTTTAACCCATCTTCTTTCTAAGTGATACCAAAACTTTGGCCATCAGACTGAAAATGAAACCAGAGTTCTTATGGTGTTGAATACTTAGCAATGTGAACCTTTAGGTAATAAAGATATTTGCAGAGGATTTTAATTTTAATTCCAAGAGACATTTTAAAAGTTCTTACTGTTGTATAACACAAAGCATCATGGTACAATAGAAATGGTCAGTTCTACTGGCCAGCAAGTTCTGGATTCAACTTCATTGTCTCACACTTACTGGCTGTATGACCATAGGCAAGTTACTTAACCTCATCTTCAAAACAGGAATAATTATATTTGTTGTATCTACTTTATAGGACTTTGTGAGACACGAATGGAATGATATACATACACATACATGTCTCTCTGTATACACATGTATATATGTAAATATATGTATATATCTCTGCAAACGTGTAGTTTTGTGTTTGCAGGCTCCAAATGTGGCCATCTCTGCGATTCCCTTGTCTCTCATAGCAATGGCTCAGTCTGAACTTCCATCTCAACCTACAAAAATCAAACACAGGGAATAAAGAGGGAAGAGAGGACATTGGTATGTGTAGCAGCAGGCACCCCAACATCCCCAGGGTGGTGCCAACACAGGTTCTTAGATCTGCTTTTCTAAAGGAAAGCAACTCAAAATGGGTTAACAAGCTTACTTTAATCAAACATATATCTTTTACCTAGTTCAGGGGGCAAAGGTCAGCACCCTGAACTTCAGAGTATACAGTATACAGACAGAATATACAGTATATAGTATACAGACAGAAGTTACAAGACAGAGAAACAGATCAAACAGACAGGCTTCCAAACTGTCCAACCATTACATCCATACCAAATCACAGTTACCAGAGAGGGAAGCATCAACATCTGGGTTTTCAAAGCCGGGGGGCTTCTCAACGGCTGCCCAGAGTCTCATCTGGTTAAATCTCACAACAATTTTCAAAGTGAGCCCCAAAGCAAAGCCTCACATGAGGGATTATATAGCCTTCTCCTGGGTCAGAGAATGTAATTACCCTCTTGACCCACTACCCAATCACACAGCATCAAGGTGTAGGCATTCCTGAAAACCAACCCTCCTGCCACAGGCTCCATGTGACCACATTCAGCCTATTAGGAGGCAGAGTATATTTTCAAATCAAGGAAGGTTCTCAGAGTCTCTTAAGCCTATCAAAGGCCTAGGGGCAGGGAAGATCTTTAAATCTGCATTTCCATTACAGTATGGAAATCACAGTTGGGGGATAGTTCGAGGAAGAGCTAACTAGAGGGGCAAAGAGTATCTGGAAAAAGATAGGACTGAAACCAAACTGACAGTTCTCTTTCCCAAGAGTTTACTTAGGCTAAAGACCCAAAACTCTATAGCTACCACATCCTTCCAGGTGGCAGAGGATTAGTGAGAGGGTGGCAGTGGAAGGTGGAAGGACGAAAGAGTGAGGATGAGAAGCTGGTGGGGAAAAAGGTTAAACAAAGACATAAGCCAATCTAACAACTCTGACATAATCTTAGGTGAAGTTTATACTTGGGTTAAGTGTTACAAACAATTTTGTGGATTTTGTATGTGTATAAGGGCAGCTAGGTGGCACAATGGATAGAGAGCTGGGCCTGAAGTCAGCGAGACTCACCTTCCTGAGTTCAAATCTGACACATTAGCTGTGTGACCCTGGGCAAGTCACTTAGCCCTGTTTGTCTCAGTTTCCTCATCTGGAAAAGAACTAGAGAAGGATATAGTAAACCAATACAGTTTCTTTGCCAAGAGAATTCCAAATGGCATATCTAAAACAACTGAACAACAAATGTGATCAAGGATTACTTCAGTGTAATGTTAGGGAAAAGATTAAAAATAGTATTGTATCATTATTTGGGAAGATATGGTTTATATTAATTTTAAATTGTAGAGAAGTGAACAGAACCAGAAGTATGGTTTATATAATGTCATCAATATGGTAAAGACAAAGAACTTTGAAAGAATTGGGAATTTGGCTCAGTCTAATTACTAACAATGATTCCAGAAGACTAATGATGAAACATACTATCCACCTCCTAATAGAGAAGTGAAAAATTCAGTGTAGAATGAGACATGTATTTTTTGGACATGGTCAATAGGGAAAGTTGTTTTAGTTAACTATACATATTTGTAGCAGGGATTTTATTTTTCTTTCATTCTTCAGTGAGGAAGGAGTAAAAGATAGTAGACTTTTGGTGACTTAAAAAAATAAAATATTTTTAAAATCCTGAATTAATCACATTGCTTACACATGTAAAACCTACAAAGGACATGACATGCAGTTAGATGGATAATCTATAGCGTGTGTGTGTTTATGCATATGTGTAAGAAGGACAAGGAGTGTAAATATATGAATTAGACCTAAAATTAATGAGGAGAAAGAGAGTAACTGATTGCCTCCAATGACCCAAATTTCTTTCAGAAACAAAGGGTCAACTTTCTAACAATAGTATTTGACTTATGGTGTTTTATGGCTACTCAGAGGAATTAAAAATGACTATCATACAAAGAACAGGGGAGAGAGGTGCACAGTGATTGTGAGCAGACTGTACCACAGAGAACCTCAGAGAACAGCTGGAATTGAAGGATGTCATTACAGAATGCATTTCAGGTGAGGAATGTAACTTGTGCAAAAAGCATGGGGACAGGAGATGCTTCATTGAGTTCAAGGAATTTTGTCTGGAATTTACAAAAGGAAGTGAAATTATGTGTCTGAAAAAGTAAGTGGGAGCCAGATCATATGGGGCTTGAAATGCCATACTGAAGGGTTTTTTGAATTTTATTCTTGAGTTATTTGGTAGTTGCTGAAAGTTTTCAAGAAGGGGGATGACACTGTCAGATTTGTGATTTTCAAAGATTCTTTAGGCAGTTGGGTGGAATTGTTATGGGAATGTGAATTTAAGATCTTCCTTGTCCCTAGGCCCTTTGATAGGCTTAAGTGCACCTGGAGCCTGTGTCAGGAGGCTTGTTTTTCAGGAGATACTTTGTGATTGGGCAGTGGGTAAAGAGGGTTGTAACATTCTCTGAGCCAGGAGAAGGCTATATAAACCCTGATGTGAGGCTTTGTTTTGGGGCTCACTTTGAGAAGTTTTGTGTGATTTGACCAGATGAGACTCTGGGCAGCCATTGAGCCCCCCAGCTTTGAAAACCCAGATGTTGATGTTTCCCTTTCTGGTAACTGACTAGGTATGGATTTAATGGACAGTTGGAGGCCTGTCTGCTTGAAATGTTTCTCTGTCTTCTTGGAACTTCTGCTTATAGCTTCTGTCTGTATACTCTAAAGTTTGGGGTGCTGACTTTTTTCCCCCAAACTAGGTAAATGATATGTTTGATTGATTAAAGCAAGATTGTTAACCCATTTTGAGTTGCTTTCCTTTAGAAAAGCAGATCTAAGAACCTGTGTTGGCAGCCACCCTGGGTATGCTGGGGTGCTTGCTGTCACAGGAATCTAAGTTGAACAGGGGAGTGTCTGAAATCAGGAACACCAATAGTCAAGACTATTAAATAGTCCAGATGAAAGGTAATGAGGGTTTGCATTAGGGTGGTGGCAGCCTTGTGAGAAGGAGACACATACTAGTCATGTTGTGTAGCTAGAATTGATAAGACTTGATACATGGTTGGATATGAGTGGTGAGGGAAAGGGAAGAGTCAAGAATGATTCACAAGTTGTAATTTGCGTGAATGGATTTAATAAATGTAATTTTAATAAATGTAAGTTGTATACATGGTTGAATGAACTTAATAAATGCTCACTGAATTGAACTGAATTCAGTGCCTTCATTAGGCATCAGATAGTTTGAAGGAGGGTTAGATTTTAAGTGAAATAATAAATTCCTTTTGAATGTGTTGAGTTTGAAATGCCTATGGAATGCCTAGACAGAGATCTCCAACATATAAGTGGTAATATAGAACTATAATACAGAAATACAGATCTTAGGAAAGAGATCAAGACTGGATATATAAATTTGGAATTCATCTTCATAGACAAAGTAATTGAACTCATGGAAGCTGATGAAATCACCTTGAGAGTATATAAAGAGAGGAGAACTTAGATTAAGTGGTAGAATATAGGTAAACCAGCAAAGAAGACTGAAAAATGATCAGAGAAGTAAGAAGTCCACCAGGACAGAGAAGAGGGAAGAGAATACTCCAGAGGAGGGAAAGTTGGCAGTAAAATCAAGTGAAATGGAAGCTGAAAACATTGGTTTGAGTAGTTAAGCAAGTTGGGAACGGTATTCAGTTTATTTTTACTTGCTGAGCTATAATAATGACAATGGAATTGCTGTTACTTGATAAACTGATCATTTAACATGTGATAAAATCTAGGACTGAATCTATTAGTGGAAAAGGAAATAAATGTTCTATTTATGTAGCTAGATTAACTCTTTTAATGTACTAAAGGAAGAACAAGTAAGCCTTGATGCATGATGGTCCTTGGTACAAAAATTGGAACCTAAAAATAAGAAAGAGATTTGGTTGTTTATTTTCTATGAAAAAAATATTTCAGTTTTAAACTGTTAGAATCTTTGAATGGGGGAGGACAGTAGGATTTTAGTTATTTTTCCTGCTTTAGATATTTCTCGGTATCTGATACATGAAACCCATTTGCCATACCATTAGATATGAAACAGATGTTTGAACTAGTTCATCACAAGAGCATATGTACTACAGAAATTTCATCAGGCATTCAAAAGTATACCTCAGAGAACACATAATATAGAGTCAGAGACTTTTCAGTGCTTTAGAGTTTCAAGAGACCTTAGAAATAACCTAGTCCAATCCTTTCATTTTATAGATAAAAACCAAACAACTAAAGCCTGGACAAGCTAAGAAGCTTCAGCCAAGTCATACAGTGAGGAAACACAGAGTCAGGATTCAAACTCAGACCCTCTGACTTCAAATCTGTGCTCTTTCCTCTACATCTTGATCCTGACATGACTTCCACATTTGAGGCAGCTACCCTGTAGAAAAGAATTTGTCATCAAGAATCATGTGGTATAATGCCAGAGCTCATGAGGTTTGGAATTGGAGGAAACTGGTTTGGAATTGCAGTTTTGATACTGCCTGTGGGACTTTGACAAAATTATTTCACTTCTCTGGGCTTCAGTTTTCAAATGTACACTGAAAGGTTTTTGTCTGATGACCACTTAGGTCCCTTCCCAGCTCCAAATCTATGATCCTTCCTTTAAGTGGAAGTGAATAGGGAGCCCAGTTTGTTTACAATTCATTTACAACTAAAAGCATTTTGGTAACAAAATCCCCATCGAATATCACTTATCCTTTTGGTGTGTTTAATATTATAAAAGCTGCTGGAAGAATACCATATTTAGTTTAGGATTGCACAACTTGAAAGAGATGAAATATGTAGAGTCTTTTTAACATTAATTATAATTTTTCATATTGGGAGTTGGGAACTTAGAAAGGGAGAAAAGGTCAGAGGACATGGGATAGTAATAGTAGAGAACTCTGGAAGTCACAGGAACTGAGGAAATAAGCTATTGATTTGTTACTAACACTTTGCCATAATTATGACGTCCTTCTCTTCCACCCTTTTTCTTTCCTTTGATAGTCATGGATGACATCATGTTTGGTCTTCACAGCAAAATGGTGCAATGTAAAGAGCAGTGGATTTGGAATTAGAGGACCTGGGTTAAAATACAGACTTGGTATTAAAGGAAGGGTCATAAATTTAGATCTGGGAAGGGACCTAAGTGGTCACCATCAGTTTACAAATGGAAACTGAAGGCCTCTCTAGGCCTCAACTTCATCTATAAAACGAGGGGTGTTTGGGCCAGATATCCTCTAAGGACCCTTTGAGTTCTAAATCTGTTATTTTATAATCTTCCCAATGACAATGGCAAATAAAAAGGTTGATGTGGTTTGAAAGGTGGGGGATTCAGAGACCTCTCAAAGATCGGAGTATAGGAGAGGGTTGTCTGGAATGAATTCATGGACTCAAGCATTCTTGAAGTCAAGGTGGCAAAGATTTGTTGTTATGCTTTTCAGTGGGCAAGAGTTCTTAGGCAACCTGCAACCTTAGAGGGATGCAATTAAGGCTTATATAAAATATTCTATAGTAAAACGTGTGCCAAACATGCTGAGTGATTCAGGGTGGGATTAGGGAATGGTTAAGGAGTGGTCAGTTCTTAAAGGAACATGCACTTTTAGTATCTACTGGGCAAACATTTTACCCAGAGTTCCTTGGGAAATAGTCCAAACAGGGCCACATGGAGATGTGGTTTTAGACCTGCAATGTCACTAAGTCAACTAGTGGTCAGGGCTGACTAAGGAATGCCCTGTCTGCCACCCATCAATGTCTTGTTTGACAAGATAGATGTAGGGAATATACATATGTCTAAAGTCTAGGATACACATAATGAGGAGTCCAGGATGTCTACGATAGTCCAGTGAATAGTAAATATCTTTATGGGCCAGTATACAGCCAGTTCAGCCGGTACATAGCCAGTTCAAACTAATAAATTCTATAGCTTCAGCTGGCTACTGTATCAGGAAGAGAGAGAAATATTTTGCTAGGGCATGCTGTCCTTGGGCTGGGGAGAAACTAACAGAGACAGTGTTTTGAGGCTAGGGAGAAATGTGATCTTGGAATTGGGGTCCAAGCATAGGCACCCAAGCACCCGTCAAGGTGTGAGTCTTCATTTTTTTCTCTCAGCCCCCATCTTCCTCCCATTTCACAAAGACTGTAGTTTAGCTTTTAAAGCACTTGTTAACCTGTCCCCTTTCCTACCTTTCTGATTTTGTTTCATTTTAAATTCCTCTCCATTTACTTTGTGATCCAGTGGTACTGGCTTCCTTGCTATCCATCTCACAGTTCCATGAATTTTCACTGACTGTCCTGAAGGCCTGGATTTTGTCTCTTTGACTCTGCCTTCCTGGCGTCTTTCAAATCTTCCTTCCCTGGTTTCCTTCGGATTTCAGTTAAAATCCCACCTTCTGAAGAAATCCTTTCCTTGGTCCCTTTGAAATTATCTTCTATTTGCTCTACATAGCTTCTTTACATGTCATCACCCTCATAAGATTGTAAACTCATGGAGGGCAAGGCCTGTTTTTGCCTCTTTTTTTTTTGTGCCCCTAGGATTTAGCATGATCATTGGCACATAGTAAGTGCTTAACAAATGCTTCTTGACTTAATTTATTGTTGTCTCTGGAAAATAATAGCAAATGAAAAAATAGAGCATCTTTCTTTACTTTGTGGCCTAGTCCTGTGGCACCAGAAGAGAACAACAGGAATACAATTTCTCTAACCCCAAATAATTATCAGTTTGGGGCACCCTGGGTTTGGTGACAGCAGATTAGATGGTCCTGTGCAGTTAGTCTGAAAACAAAGTTGAAAGTAGCTTAATATTCTTCATGGCTATAGAAGTATCACACAAGTAAAAGTGGCTCATTTAACATCCTGTCAAGTGGAAATTTTTATTAATAGATAATTTTATACTTCCTTAATACGATTATAATTTATGTTCACGATAAAACTACTAATGCATTATAGAATCCCCAAATGCCATCAAAGATTGAATTGTAACTATAAGTTGAATCAAGCATATTTTATTTTAATTATTTAACATTGATAATCCATATTTAGTATTTCTCCATTAAGCTAAAAAACATCCCATTCTCTGATTGTCTTAGATGATAAGAGTTTACAAAACATGTAGAAAGATCACCAAGTTTTCTCACTGTTCTTTCTGGATTGGGTAACAATAAAAGAAAGATCAGGGTATAAATTGCAACAAGGAGGATGCTGATTAGTTATTAGCCATTGGTCACAAGGGTATTTATTAGGATAGCTTATAGAAGTGGTTTCCAGTCCTGAGAATCTATAAACTCATTGTTTATGTACTTTCTTAACTTAATCATAGTTGGAAAGATAAAGTAGATTACAGATTAAAGACCATTTTATGATCTATTCATTCTCACAATACCCAAGTGAAAGGAAGGTCAATACTGTAATTTTTCATATGAGAAAACCCAGAAGTGAAGAAACTAACCACATTGAGTGAGTCAATATTGCTAATAAGAATTTAGTTGCTGACATTCTTTAAAAAATATTACTATTATCTTGGTTAACAAAGGGAGACCACTTACTGCTTCTGGCTAGGATGGAAGTGGAAATTCCATGAAGTTTCTGCTGAGTCTTTGACTCTTCAAGAATAAAGGACTTATTTTAGAATATAGTCATTCAATTCCCTTCATCTTCTGCCCTGGCATGGTATGTGGGAAAATAAATTCACATATCTTCAAAGCAAAACTTCAGGGAAGGATGATTTTAAGAAGGCTAACTGAGGTATCCTCTTCTCTGAATTGTTCTTTAGTCTCTAGTAACTTCATTAAAAAGTAGTTCTATCATATTAAAATGGTGCAGTAAGAAATAATGTGAAAAGCATATTTTGATACAATAGAGCACAGTTTGCTTTGTTCTTTTGTGTTCTATAAGGAGAGCATGAAGCCCTAAACTGATGCCTCATTATGGTCTTGGAGATAGACCTAGGCTCTGGAGAGCTATGCTAGCAGAATTGACTATAAGCTCTGGTAGATTCTCCCTAACTAAAAAGGTTCTGAGGACAAGCTCAGCGATGGACCTAAACCAAGTTGAGGGTGTTAGAGGGATGCCTATCCAGAGGACGTGAAGACTTCTCCTGGCAGAATGGGTGGACAAGAACAATTTGTTCCATTGGCCATGAAGGTGGCTGAAGCAAGCGCTGCAGAGTGCTTAGAGCCTGGTAAGACATCAAGATGCCAAGGTCATGCAATACCTGGCCATTGCTAATTCTCCTGACTTTTGTTTCCCCACTGAACTTTGGTGACTCTGGAAGAGAGTGAGGCTGATGATTTGCCCAGTTACACCTCATTTAAATTCAATTTATGCACAAGTCGAGACATTGTTCATTTGTGGTATCCTTGATCCTTGAAAATGAAGGATGAACAAGTCTTGCTAGGTGATGAGATTTTTTGGCTACCCCAACATATCTACTAAGTGATTGATGGGTCTAGGTCTGTATTAGTAGAGTAAGTATTCTCAGTGATGAAATCTTGGGGGGTGTGTTCTAATTTCAATTTCAATAAATACTTATCAAACACTTACCTTGTGCCAATGGGCAGCTATGTGGCACAGTGAATAGAGTCCTGGGGTTGGAATCAGGAAGACACGAGTTCAAATCTGGCCTTAGACAATTATTAGCTACGTGACCCTGGGCAAGTCACTTAACTCTGTTTGCCTCAGTTTCCTCAACTGTAAAATGAGCTGGAGAAGGAAATGACAAACTAGTATCTTTGTCAAGAAAACCCTAAAATGGGGTCATGAAGAGTCAGGTATGATTGAAAAAAAAAATGACTGAACATGTTCCAGGCACTATACTAAGTGCTGTGGATACAAAAAGAGTGAAAGATAGTCCCTGTCCTCAAGAAACTCACAGAACATGGAGAGTTTTTGATTGTCTAGTAGACACACTGCCATTACCCTTATTGTACTCTGTGCCCCTCTTTTTGTGTTGTTATTGAAAAAATACAATTGGATGCTAAAGGCCTTTCTTTTAGTGTGTGTGCAGATTAGAGGAGCAATTTCTGTCTTATCACTAGCCTCTGGAAGACGTTACTCCTTATTAGGCAGCCTTTGTAATTCAAGCTACAGATAACTTGGAGAGCCATGATAATCTTAGCTATAGACAAAACATTATATCAGCATCTTTACTTCTTTTTTCAGGGTTGAGACCCTTGGATCAAATATATTTTAATTTCAAAGGCCTTTTCCTCTTTTGCATAAGAACATAACCTGAGTCAGGTGATTTGCTTTTTAATTCTATTTCTACTATTAACAAACAGTATGTGACTTTTGACAAGTCATTTCACCTCAGGGGCATCTAGGTGGCACAGTGGATAGAACTTGGAATCAGGAAGACTCATTTTCATGAGTTCAAATCAAGCCTCAGACACTAGCTAAGTGTTCCTGAACAAGTCACTAACCCTGCTTGCTTTGATTCCTTATCTACAAAATGAGCTAGAGAAGGAAATGGCAAATCATCCTAGTGTCTTTGCCAAGAAAACCCTGAATAGGGTCACAAAGAGTCAGACACAACTAACTGACTAAACAACAATCACAAAATTCACCTCTATGTGTCTCAGTTTCCTCATTTGGAAAATGAATCATTTTGACTTGTTGACCTTTATGGCCTCTTATAGCACAATCTGCCTCCATTGTGCAAAGATTATAGAATTGGGGCATTTGTTCACTGCTTTTCCAGCCCATCAACTGTGAAATCAACCACTTTTGCAGTTATTATTGTTTCCTTAAAAGAAACTATGGAGGTGAGAAGGAAAAATGGAATAGGCAAATTTTATAAAATAAAATGTATTCACTCTGATAATGTGCTAATGGCAGTTGCTTGCCTCTTAATAGTCTAGTCATAATGAACCAGGCTATTGAAAGATTAAAAGACCACAAACACTAGTATCAGGGCAAGAGGGTGTGGGGGAAGTGGTTGACAGGTCTTTTTTTTCCCCTAACCGTAGAAATCTTGCCTTAACCAAAAAAAAAAAAAAAAAATACATACCAGTGTATGTATTCAAATATGATTAAAAAAATAAAAAACAGATTTAAGGAAATGTCTGACCAGCATTTTCATATTGCTCCACTTCTAAAATGTCTGTCTGGTAGTACTAAGCATCATTTATTCAAGTGAAGATTATCCTTTGTCCAAATCCTCTGTGATTTGGTCTGTATATAGTAAATTAGATACCTTGCTAATAAAATGTGCATCAAGATTGCCCTTTCTAGATATATGGAAGTTAGATGCAAGGAAAGAGGAGAAATAAATTTAGGGGCAATTCTAGCTCTTGGTTCTCTTATTATTAAACAAACAAAAAGTTAAAGTCAGTCACCACCAGTTCATGGTAAAAAAGGGTTAAAAAAAAAGTGAAACTTGGTGTCGCCCTAAATATTGTTACTGGAATCATTATGCATGAAAAAGGGACCACAGTCCATTCGCAAGACCTCTGAATGAACTTCATTCATTCTGTACTTGGAAATGTCTATTCAGCCTCAAAGAGCAACAATAGTCACAACCCAATTTCTTTTGGCGTCATTACCAACAGAGGAAAAGCTAAATGGTTGTTATGAAAAACCATAATAACTTTAGCCTAATGATTACATAATTCTACATTTTAATTATTTCAATCATATCAATATAAAATGATTGAAGAACATTTTAGATAAATATAGTACACTTCAATGATTTAGCAGTGTTTCATATATCTGTATATGTTTTAACATTTTCATAAAATCCTTTTAAAAATGGCCCAAAGTAGTTTTGTTTCTTCTTGTAATAGTATAGTTTTCGAAATATACCAACTTATGTGAACTGAATTCTTAGGAAATTACTTGTATTATAATCATGTAAATTATTGCAGTTTTATATATAAATTATATAATTTAAAACCATATGAATCTTGAAATAAAGTGTGAAATAGTAATCAGCCAATGGATACTCAGAATCCATTGTTTGTTTTTGAACCTTCTCTAAAATACTCCTGGTCACAGGGACATTAATTTAGAGCTGGAAGAACATTCAGAAGTCTTCTAGTCTGACTCTGTCATTTACATATAAGGAAACAGGCCCAGAGAAGTTAAAGGATTTGCCTAATGCCTTAGAGGTAATAAATAGCAGGGGGCCCTCGGGGTCACGGTGGCTAGAGCACCAGTCCTGAAGTCAGGAAGATTCATCTTCCTGAGTTCAAATCTGGCCTCAGACATTTCCTAACTATGTGACCCTGTGCAAGTCACTTAATCCTATTTGCCTCAGTTTTCCCATCTGTAAAATGAGCTGGAGAAGAAAATGGCAGACCACTCCAGTATCTTTGCCAAGAAAACCCCCCAAAAGGAGTCATAAAGGGTCAGACATGACTAAAAACAACAACAAAAAAGATCCAAATCCAGGTCCCCTGACACTTTCTATCTTTATATTTATCATGCTATTTCAAACTTTACTAAAAAAAAATTCTAGTGAGGAGATTTTACTAGGAATTTATATTATACTCAATATATAATAATACTGAGATCATTGAACTTAAGAGTTAGAAATTTGAGTCCTGGCTCTGCCATTTACCAGCAGTGTGAGCTTGGACAAGTTATTTAACCTCTGAGGCCAGGAAAATCATCTGAAAAATGTGGATTGTGTTACTTATACAACCTACTTAGAAATGTTGTGAGACCCAAAAGAGTTTTTATACACACACACACACAAATTACTTTTATTTAAAATATACTATATTTTATATATAGTGATGAATGAATTATAATTATTACTAATGGAGTTAAGTATTACAAATACTAAATTTCAACAGATGTACTTACCAACAAAAGGCTTTTTTATTTTGTTTAAAGTATAAAATTAATTTTAACAAAACAGAGAAATAGGTGTCACCCATTTTTGACATAGTGGCTTAATGTTCTAATTACTGGAGGATTAAACTAAGATGGGGACCAGTGTTCTAATGACTTTCATCTGGTTGACACTGTCCTAAAATTTCTCAATAAATGAACAACTAAAAAATTATTTTTGTTTTGATTTGTTCACATAGGGTATCTGTGTTATCTCAGGATAATCACTCCAATATTAAGGAATTTTGTGACTTGTATCCACTCAAAATGATAAACTCACAGGCCTCATCTATGTGTCTCCATTTTTTTTTTTCTGAGTAGCCAGACAGAATTAGTTCAAAGCAATGGCATATAATGAAATAGTATAGCAAGAAGATTTTCTATAGAACATTCCCCTCACAAAGGTGGGCCCAGAATATGTAAGATATTTGGAAATCTACTTATTAAGACACATACAAAATTATGCAGAATACTTTCCTCATGGTCACCCATTCTAATATGATAAAAATAACCTAAATTAACTTGCAGATTCATTACCATACTAAAGACACTACCAAAGAATTATTTCATAGAACTCTACAAATAACAGCAAAATTCATTTGAAGAGAACAAAAGGTCAAAATTCTCAAGGGAAATAACGAAAAAAAGAAAAGGAAGGGAACCTGGCAGTGCCATATCATCAACTATGCCATGAAGCAGTAATCATCACAGCTGTTTGGTACTGGTTAAAAAAATAGAACAGTTGAGCAATATAACATTTCATAAACCTAAGGGTTATCAACTATTGGGGTAAGGATTCATTATTTGACCAAAAGTCTCCAGAAAAACTGGGGGATACTGTGGTAGATATTTGGCCTTCAACCAACATCTCACATCATATAACATAATAAATTCCATTTAAAAATTTAAAGGAATAGAGAAAGAAAACATTTCACAGTTAAGGATGTGGGAAAATTCTTTATATATATATATATAATTTTTTATTTTATTTTATTTTTTTGCTTTTTGGGGGGCAATTGGGGTTAAGTAACTTACCCAAGGTCACACAGCTAGGTTTTTTTTGTTTGTGTGTGTGTTAAGTGTCTAAGGCCAGACCCGAACTCGGGTCCTTCTGACTCCAGGGCTGACGCTCTACTCACTGTGCCACCTAGCCACCCTGGAAAATTCTTAAACAAGAGATCTAAGTGACCATAAAAGTTTAAATGGAAAATTCTGATCACATGAGAATAAAAAAAATTGCACAAATAAATTGGTGTAATTAGAATTTAAAGTGAACAGCGATCTTTCTCAAAAATCTTTGTAGAAAATGTATCTTATAATAATGTTGTATTTAGGATATAGAACAGGAGCCATTCCCCAATAGGTAAACAATCAAAAGATATGAAAAGGCAGTTCTCAAAAGAAAAAAATGCAAGTTATAAATAACTATATAACATGCTCCAAATTAGTAATAGTAAGAGAAATGTCAATTAAAACGACTCTGAAGTTCTACCTCATGGCTATCAGAATGGCAAAGATGACAAAAATGGACAGTTATTGGAGTGTTCTCTGTTACCTTCAGGATCTGTTTGACTCTTAAAATTCTCCATAACCTGGCCCCTTCCCCCCTTTCCTGTCTTCTGATACCTTACACCCCCTCCTGTGTTGTTTGATTTGGTGACCCTGACCTCCTTTCTGTTCTTCACACAAGACATTGCATCTCCTGATTTCAAGCATTTTCACTGGCTGACCACATGCTGAGAACTCGCTTCCTCTGGATTACCTGGATTCCTTTAAGTCATCTTAATGGACATGCTATCTTCTATAGAAAAGTGTTTTCTGATTTTTCTTAATCTTAGGTGCTTTCCTTCAGAGATTTGCTTTTGCTTAATATATGTACAATTTGTACATAACTTTATGCATCTTGTCTCCCCCATTAGCCTGTGAGCTCCTTGTATTCCTTTGTATTCTTTGTATTCCTTATGCTCAGTATAGTGCCTGGCATATAGTAAGTGTTTGATAAATGCTTGTTTACTCAATGAGCACACCAGTGTATTACTGATAGAGCCATGAATTTGTCCAGTTATTCTGTAAAGCAATTTAGAACTATTCCTAAGAAGTCATCAGATTGTGTATGTTACCATTACCAGATATTTACCCCAAAGAGGACAAAGGCAGAAGTGAAGGTCCCACAAAATCTTTATAGCAATATTTACCATTCACAAGAAATGTAAACAAAGAGGTTGCCCATTAACAGAGAATGGCTAATCAAATTATAATTCATTAATCTAATGGTATATTTTCATTTCTTAATAAATTATGAAAGGAATAGATTCAGGAAAATAAGTAAAAAATTGTATGCACTGATGCAGAGTGAAGTGAGTAGAAACATGAGAGCAATTTATACAATGTATGCAGTACTGTAAAGAGTAACAAATTTGAAAGACATAAGAACTCTGATCAGTGCAGTGATTAATCAGAACTCCAGAAGACTGGTGATAATGAAACGTGCTTTTCACTCCTTGAAAGAAAAACGGAAGACAATAGGTACAGGATGAGACATACATTTTCCTGACATGGGCAATGTGTGAATGTTTTGTTTGACTGTACTTATTTGTTACAAAGGACAACTATTATTTGGATGTGGTCAGGTGGCAATTATAATTCGAAAACAAGAAGAAAAACAAATGCCAATGAAATATTTAGCAAATATACGAGAGAGCAGAAAGAAATTCAGAAGGGGGCAGAGGTAAACAGGGCAGTGTTGGTGAGTTAAATTTAAGACTTAAACTGCTCTGTCCCAGATCTCATCACTTTGGGAGTTCTTTCCAGGAATGAAGATCATATTGTATCTTTGCCTGTTCATCCTCTCTGACTCTTTCCCACACTCTCCTAAATTTTCATTGTAGAAGATTCACCTAAGAGCCAGGGTCTTCCTTGCTTTCTCCTCACATAGGGAGGGTACCAGTAACACACTCTTGTCTGTTCACCCGTTATCCCTTGCTTTTACCATGTGACCAGGTTATCTTCACTGTCATTCAATTCCTTGATAACATCATTTTACCCTCATTTCTTTTTAGGGGTTTCTCTTTGGTTCTGTTACAGCCTGCTCGTTCCTGTCATGTGCCTTGCCATTAACCTCTCTGTGGCTCTCATCTTTTCATTCTTCAAAGGCAGTAATGTTCCATGTCTTGCTTCCATATATCAATAATTGTAAAATGTTAACATATAAAAGATAGGCCTTTGCATTTTGGGATGCTTAGGGTCAATAAAAGAACTTAGTGAATTCCTCAAAGAAATCCAGATACTCTTCTTTATTTTTTAAATTCCTTTTTGCAAATCTTTTCTATTTTTCTACTGTTTGTAGACCTCCTTCTGTTCTTGTCACTGAATGCCTTTGGAATGAGTTTACTGTAGTAGAATATATCACCAAGATTTTTTTTAAACTGCTTTTATCCTCCTGAGTCTCCTTTATAATATGATACTGCACATGATTGTTATATTTAATATAAATTTTTAAATAAACTAATTATTAATAGGGCTTCAGGGTTAGTCAACCTCAGGTTAGTCAGACCCAACTCCTTTTGTGGTAGGATATAGTAGAGTCCTTTTATCAGTATACTGTATTTTATATTGAAGAATTTATGTTTAGGATATTGGAGGATATGGAATAATATACAATCTTTTTTCTGTTCTTAGTATAAGGAAGTATTCATGTCAAGTTTATCCAGCATAATAATTTTTTTTAAAAAGCAATATATAGGGGCTGCTAGATGTCGCAGTGAATAGAGCACCAGCCCTGGAGTCAGGAGGACCTGAATTCAAATCCAGCCTTAGACACTTAACACTTACTAGCCATGTGACCTTAAGCAGGTCACTTAACCCCAATTGCCCTGCCCTCCTCCCTCCAAAAAGCAAAAAAAAAAAACCCAAACCAAACAAAACCCTAAAAAACCGGTATATAACATTCATGACTTTATATTCAAGCTTCTTTCTATATAGAAATGTTCATGCTTATTGATTTTGTCAAGTTCGTAAATAAAAAGTTTGGAAATGACTGCTCTAAGATACAACCTGCCTAAGTCCAGTATTCTAATTAGTGTTTCATGTTAAGGAGACTAGACAGTGCCGAGATTGCTATTATCCTACAAACAGACTCCACAGTAGGGAGACTTTTGCATTTGTATGTCTAGTCCTCAGTATAATACTTGGTATATAGTAAGAGTTTAATAAATGCTTTTTTTCATTCATCCATTTAAAAAGAGAAACAGATTTGCTGATTAGTGTTTTTCCTGGTTTCCTAACTTGTTGTAAAATTACAAGATATTTAAATACATTATAATTTTGGACTGAATATCAATCAACATGCATTCATATACTGGGTGCTGTTTGAGATACTGCTACAAATTCAAAAGGGAAGTAGCCCTTACTCTTAAGCAACTTACATTTAACTATGGCAAAACAACATGGTCCTGTGATATGTATCAAATAGGAAATACTAAATTATTGGTGGGGGTAGGGAGGTAGAGGGAAACAAACAACTAGGGGAAATCAGGAAAGGCCTTTTGAAAGAAATGGTTCTTGAGTTGAGCCATAAAATAGAGCTAGGGCTTCCAGGAAGCAGATAAGGAAGAAGGACGTTTCTTGACCGTGGAATGAACCTGTGCAAAAGCGTGGAAATAGGAAGTGAGTGAAATATTACCTAAAATTAGATCTCTTTAAAGTTATGTGTGTATATATGTCAACATATGCATAAGTACATATCTGTGTGCATGTATAAATGCAAATGTATATGCATTATTTGTAATTTATATGCATATCTACTTTATCTATCTATCCATATGTGTGTATGTATGTATATACTGGAAAATCATCCCAACTATAGGCTACACTCATCTTTTGTGCAAGTCAAAATTTTTGGTAAAAGAATGACCTATACTCAGACTGCTGTGGAAGTTCAAATCTGCCTGGGCCATCATGTAACAGTGTCCAAATTATTATAGAAAATGACTTCATGGTGAGAACACTATTAGCTTAAGCATAAAAACTCTTATGCAGTTATAGAAAGAAGGCATTAATTTGACCCATAGGATCCAAAAACAACAGGAAAATTATATAAATATCTCTCAGAAAAAAATAATTGGTAGTCAGCCTTTTTCTTTTCTTTTTTTCCTTTTTAATTGCAGACACCTTACATATTGGTGGTTATTCCCATAATGCTGTAGTATATGCCCTAAAAGCATGTGGTATCCATCACATTGACACAACCAGATGGTATGGTTGTGAATCTCTTTTGGGAGAAGTCATCAAGGAGAGGGGTGGGGAGTGTGAGGATCTACAGAAGGCTTGGTTTAGAAAACCTAGGTATGATTTATAGATGTCCTTCAGCTATTAATATTTTGCTATATTCAGCTATCCTTTTGTATTTTTAAACCAATTGAAATACATCTGTAATACTATATAAAGTTGAGTTTGGGAGATGAATTAACAAGCCAGTATTTCAGTACCTTTACAGAGTAAAATTTTAATTTCCTCTATGTATTTTATTTTTGCCTCAGGTTAGTCAAGCCCAACTCCTGTTATGGTGGGATATAATAGAGTCTTTTAGAAGTAAAATATATTTTATATTGAAGTGTCTAGGATATTTAAGAGATTTTCTTCTTTTTTTTTCTGTTGTTCTTTCCCATAAGTATCTCCTCTTAGAATTTATATGTAAAGTGTCTGATAGGATGCTGACAATGCCAATAATTTGTGTGCCTACCGATTTGTTGTTGTTGTTCGGTCATTTTTCTGTTGTGTCTTTGTGACCCCATTTGGGATTTTCTTTGCAAGGACACTGGAGTGGTTTGCCATTTTCTTCTCTAGCTCATTTTGCAGATGAGGAACTGAGACAAACAAGGTTAAGTGATTTTCCCAGGGTCACGTAACTAGTAAGTACCTGAGACCAGACTGATTTGCACCCAACTCTTATTAATTTGCTAAATCTAAATTCATATTATCGCTATTTTAAGGATAAGGACTAATATGTTTAGTATGTTTCATAATGTTTTTGAACTAGAAACTCATAAAGGATCCCTGATTTTAGGAATAGACAGAAAGAATAAAAATAAGAACATTTTAAGGATATTGAAAGACAGGGCAAAGGCTTAGGAAATTGCAAAGTAATTGATAATACAGTCAGGCCTGATGAATCCATAGAGTCAATATTCTTTGAATTACCCATCTATTGGATCATTCAGGACTGCTAACTACATTAGCAGAAGGGAACTAATTTATACATTCCCTGTTGAGGAGGAGTAATGTTCAGAAGAATAAAGGTTTTAATGAGAAAGGAGAGAGGGGATACTGAAAGCAAGGATATTAAAAGGATTATTTGGGTCAGAAATGAACAGCTTACCAGGGAGATACCTACAGCTAGGCCCTCTATGATAGAAAGGAATAGTTTATTTGTGAAAATGGAACCAAGACAGCAAAAGTCTCTACAGTCTGACGCAGGAGTGTCACCAGCATAGCGTAGGGAAAGAAGCTGTGGCCTTTATGGTCAAAGTCTTGCTGAATGTGCTCATGAAAATAATTCAGTTTTGGTGCCTCAGAAGCTGAGGGCTAAAGAATTGGTTCACAGGGCGGCTAGGTGGCACAATGAAGAGAGTACCAGCCCTGGAGTCAGGAGGACCTGAGTTCAAATCTGGCCTTAGATACTTAACACAAAACTAGCCATGTGACCTTGGATAAGTCAACCTCAATTGCCCTAATTTACCCCCTCCAAAAAGAAAAAAAACAGAATTGGCTTCAGGAAACAAAGAGGGAGCCAGGGATAAAGACCTTTCTGGACTCCCCCAGACATTAAGATCAATTAATCAATAAACATTTGTTAAGTACCTACTATGTGCCAGACACTGTGATAAGTACATCATTAAGACACAAAGAAGCAGGAATATTTTCTGTTTTAAATGTAGTCTAGATGGTGACCAATATGTCAAATGCATTCAAGAGGTTCAGAGGAAGCCAATGCCTGGGGAACCAATGTTGAGAAATGAGCCATGTTATGATGCCCCAATGTTTACCTTCAAAGGTTGAAGCAAGATGATGAAGTTTTGCAGAAAGTTTTGGAAGTTCAGAAAATGTTGAAAGATTTGAAACAAGAATTAAACAGAGATTTGATAACTAGATAGAAAAATTTAAATATGAGATATCTCAGCTGATAAAGCATGAGGTATGGCAAAGAAACAGCTACATCAAGGCAGCAGCTCATGGTGCTCAGCTTGTTTCCCAGTCAAAAAAAAAAAATTGCCAGGAAAATTGTTGCTTGAATAAAGCAGACATTACATATAAAAACCCAATAACTTTGTCCAGGACAGAGGAAGATCCCAATTCACAAAAGGGTAAAGAGTCAAACCTTGAACTAATAGCTTTCCTTTCTAGTTTCTCAGCTGCAGCATAGGTAGGGTAAAAAGGCAAATTGGAGAGTTAAGAAATACTGGTTGTTGTTGAGTTATGTGCAACTCTTCATGATTCCTTTTTGGGGTTTTCTTGGCAAAGATTCTAGAGTGGTTTGCCATTTCCTTCTCTAGCTCATTTTACAGATAAGGAAACTGAGTTTAACAGGGTTAAGTGACTTGCCCAGGTCACACAGCCAGTAGGTTTCTGAACCAGATTTTGAACTCAGGTCTTTCTGACTTCAGACCCAATGCTCTATCCATTGTGCCACTTAGCTGCAGAAGAAATCATGGTAGTGAGTCTATAATATCAGGGAGTCTATAATGTTAGCCATCTTATATATACATGTTGAAACATCAGTAGACCATAAAAGAACTAGGACCATCTAGTCTCTAAATTAGATTATGATACTGTAGGAAAAGTGGTTATTCCATTGGCTATATAGAATTCAGTATTAAATTATATGTAATGTGGTCTTGTACTTCTCAATGTTATGAACTTATTCTATTTGTTATTAGTGTTATTGTGTGTTCTATTTAACTATTATTAATATTATTGCTAGTGTTTATTTTTCTCTATGCTGAAAGCATTTTGTTGTAGGGTACTTTGTACTATGCTTTGAAATGACATCATCATAGCATTGATATGACACTTTAAGGTTTGCTAAGCACTTTAAAAATATTATCTAATTTTCCCCTCACAACAATCTTGGGATGAAGGTGTTTACTATTTTACAAATGAGGAACCTGAGAAAGATGGAGATTAAATGATTTGTCCAGGGTCACACAACTAGTAAGTGGCTGAGGCAGAATTTGAACTCAGGTCTTCCTGACTCCAGGTCCAGAGATTCATCCATTGAGTCACATAGCTATCTCAATGACATGTATTATATATACTATTGATATGGATCTGGTGTACCTTTAAATGATTTATAGGGCACTGAAAATTTTTGGCCAAGGGAGACATGTAGCATGTTTTACTTGTTCTCTCAAATAGGATAGATACTGTAGCCATATCTTTAACAGCCAAATGGAATATTGCTGGAAAATATAATTGGTGCTGGCAATTGAAGGCCAGTTGAAAAAAGACTTACAATGAAGTGCTTCTCCTGATGGAATCAGGGAATAAGGACGTATATTTTATCTGGAAAAGAGAAGTAATCTGTGGAGAAGACAGAAATTGACAGTGAGATGATACTTTTTCCTTTTTAGAACTTTAAAAATAGTATAGAGAAAATGCTATAATGAAGCTGAGAAATTGGCAAACAGTATATTTTGAAAAGAATATTTTTTGTGATTACTGAACAGATAAGTAAAAAGGACTAATCTAGCTTATGTCCCAAGAGACTGAATCTATCTCTTATCTTGAGAAATATGAAGATTTTAAAGAAATTTTAATCACTATATGGAGTTAACTTATAGGTGGGGAATATTTCCAGACAAATGAAGAAATGTCATGTACTATTATATTAAAGGTTGGAGTTGATTCTAACTGTGAATTTTACATTGCCAAAGTATTATGGATACCTATATTTGTCTTTATTATTGTTTCATTTGTTAATAAATCATATAAAAGTAACTTAGGAAAATAAATTTAATTCATTCAGAAACCAATATTGAATGAACTGGGGTATGGCTTAGGCTAATCAATGAATAGGAAAGAACACAAGCTTAATTAATAAGAAATATATCCTCATATCCTAGGATTCCTACAGCATTCAAAATGGTAAAATCGAATATATAACAATGAGTCAAGTGTCGAGCTGAGGGGTGACCTACATGAGAGTAGTTAACCTGACCCCATAAATCTGACTACATAAGTCATCAGACCATGAAAGGACTATGCAGTATTATTTCACCAAGAAAGAAAGAAATTTCCATTATTTTATTTTTGTCATGTCAGAGTCTTGTCACTTCTAACTGTAAGATGCCATGATCTGTTATAGGCACATCTAAAAATATATGGAATAGGTAAGAAGGAGTTAGTTGTTGAAGATGCAACTAAACTTGTGATACAGTCATCACTAAAATAAAATGAACAAAAAGAATAAAGTTTTGGTTTTCTTTGTATCCAAGATTTCAGTAAGCACATAGAGAACACCAGGATTCCCCAGAGATACATGCAACATAAAATAAACAGCTAAGTGACGCCACAGTGCACTGTGCTTGGAGTCAGGAAGACCTGAGTTCAAATCCAGCCTCACACACATTACCAGCTGCATGACCCTTCTTCAAGTCTCTAATCTCCCTAATCTTTTTCACACAGCTGCCAAAAATACTCTTCCTGAAGGTCAGATCTGACCATGCTCATTCTCCACTCAAGAATCTTAAGTGGCCACTATTATCTAATAGATAAAATTTGAACTCTGCTTTGTATTTAAAGCTATTTGCAATCTGGCTGTTGCCTACTGTCTCAGTCTTATTTAACATTATTCTCTTTATCATGTTCTATGTTCTAGTTAAACAGACCAATTTACTGTTGCCAAGACTTGACATTTCCTCCCCAATTTCATGTTTTTGCATAGACTGTGTACTGTGTTCAGAATTCATTCCTTTCTCATCTTCATCTCCTTAGAATCCCTACCTGCCTTCAGGGTTCAGCTCGTGTGCCATCTCCTACAGTAAGTCTTTCCTGATCACCTTCCTTGATAGTGCTTCTGTATGTACCTAATTAAGAAATCCACATGTGGAAACATACCAAGAGCTGATGTGGATTGAGGCACCAGAACTGTCAAGCTGAAATTGTCAGCATTCATTATGACTCTTGGCTCATGTCCCTCCTATGCAGTAAAATTTTGGCTTGTTTCTGTTTTCTAGAGAATCTAAACACAGATGACCTCAGTAAACCTTGTGGGTTTTTTGGGTTTTGTTTTTGTTTTACCTGCTGCTTGAGTGGTAATTAGTATATTAGGAATCTCTTACATTTGGCTCCGTATATTCCATACATAGCTTAGAGTAAGGATGATTTTATTTACTCATTTATATATATGTATTTATTCATTTACTTTTTTTTTTCTTTTTGGAGGGCAATTGGGGTTGTGACTTGCCCAAGATCACAGGGCTAGTTTGTGTGTGTGTGTGTTTGTGTGTTTGTGTGTGTGTGTTTGTGTGTGTGTGTGTGTGTGTTAAGTGTCTAAGGCTGCATTTTAAGTCAGGTCCTCCTGACTCCAGGGCAGGAGCTCTATTCATTGCATCACCTAGCCACCCCCAAGTAAGGACAATTTTAAACAGAGGTCTACCAGCTCTTCTCCCCTCTTTGAAGAAGTAAAAATTTTCTTTTCTGTCTTTCTCATTACTCTTTTAAAAATTCATCTAATTTTCTTTTTTTGTGTTGCTTATACTTCTTGTTGTGGCAAAGATACTGAATATTGATCCTTTAAACCTCAAGGTTTTGCCATGCACTTGTTTAATAACAGTTTAGAATAAGGACAGTTTTCTTTCATGATGGCTGTAGATGTGATCCCTGGATTCCTCAGAGCTGTGTCATTAAAGCAAGATCTGGTAGGTCCTAGAGAACTCTAGAGACTTTAGATATCATCACAACAAAGTTTATGTGTATAGTCTGAGGACTAACCTAGGTAAATCCTAAAAGGTTTATCACCGACTTGACAATAGAGTGATTAAATGTTTTGGCCAGGGCGATTCTCAAAAACTGTCTTTTAAGATGTAGAAATGTTGCAATACTCTGCAGTAAACGTAGTGTTCATATAGACAAAATGGCAGATCTTTGAAATACAATATAATTAGAATCTTGCAATGCTGGCATTTTAGCAGTAGATCTTGAGAGATCATTTAATCTATTCTCTTATCCTATTTCTCAATAAGAATCTTAATGATGAAATTGAGTTTTCTCCTCTTCCTCCTTTTCCTATTGCATAACATTTTTTGGTTCTTTCATTTTTTGACCTTAGGGTGGTAGGTGGGAGCTGGCTTTTGGAGAAATTGAGCTGCTTATACAGAGTTTCAGTGTAGACATAGTCATGGGCAGGAAGACTGTTAGATAAAATCAAATCAATCTCTCCTCTGTGTTTTTTTTTTTTTTTTGAGAAACTTTTCTATTCAGGCTATTATTTTGAATTCTCATCACTAGATGAATATATCTGTAAAAATTGTTTGTATTATAGCCTTTTTTGCATTCTTTTAATTTCTCTCTTCTCAACTGGAAGTATTTTCCTTAGAAGGTTATGTCATGAGAAGTATAGAATTCAAGTCATTGATGCATAAATATTTTCCTTGATAATCACTTTTAAGGAGTTTAGTATACTTACAGATGTTTTCCTACAGTCTTAAATTCCTTTTTACGTTAGGCTGTCTAAATTTTATCATTGTCCAATTTATGGATGTATAATATTGCCAAGGTAATTTGAGTATGGTAAAGCTCTGGAATGAAAGTTAGAGGTGCTGGTTTCCATTACTGACTATATTACTGACCCATTAAGCAATGTTGTGAAAGTCAGATAGTATGTTTTCCCAACTATAAAAATTATATACATAATCTAAAAATATGTATGTACACATATATTTCTTTTTTTTTTTAAAGCAATTGGGGTTAAGTAACTTGCTCAAGGTTACACGGCTAGTCATTATTTATGCGTGGGTGCTCATTTTCTGAGGCCGGATCTGATCTCGGGTCATCCAAACTCCGAGGCCGGCGCTCTTACTCACTGCGCCACCTAGCCGCCCCTTAGGGCAATTGGGGTTAAGTAACTTGCCCAAGGTTACACGGCTAGGTTTTTGTTTGTATGGATTAAGTGTCGGAGGCCGGCTCCTAACTCAGGTCCTTCTGATTCCAGGGCCGGCGCTCTATTCACTGTGCCACCTAGCCGCCCCCGTACACATATATTTCAAATGAGGAATATGGCAGAAGAGATTATTGAATGCTACTCAGGGCTGGAGAACCTGTGGCCTCAATGCCACATGTGGCCCTCTAGGTCCTCAAATGTGGCCCTTTGACTGAATCCAAACTTCACAGAACAAATCCCCTTAATAAAATGATTTGTTCTATAAAACTTGAACTCAGTCAAAAGGCTGCACCCAAGGACCTAGAAGGCCACATGTGGCCTTGAGGCCATAGGTTACCCACTCCCAGTACAAATGAACAGGACATTTATAATTAGGTTATCTATAATTCATAAAGTTTGAAGTTAAAGAGAACAAAGGATCCTCCTCCCTTTCATTCTGTAACTATTATAACAAGTTCCAAGTTGGCATTATTTTTATGTTTATTTGATGCTTTTTCTATAACTAGTATAAGCTGTTTTTCAGAGTGTAATTTCTAATACCTTTGTAAGGTAGATAGAATGCACTATTATTATAGTATCAAGTTCTTAGTCAATGTCTCTGCTTGCCAAATAATGCCCTAATTGGTATACCAATAATACGCCTATTGATCAAGGGTTTGTGATATTGTAGAGTGTGACTCTTATCATCAATGTAAATCTCAACCTGTCTGTAACTATCTTAGAAAGTTTCCTGAAAGGCAGAGGGTCTACAATTTGCATTATGACCTAATCACTCACTAAAATGGCTCTCTCCAAGATGATTAGTGATTTTTTAATCACCAAATCTAATTGACTTTTTTTCACTTTCCATCCTTCTTGACCTCTCTGCAACATTCAACACTCTCTCACCTCCATGCACGCTATGTTTTAGCCCAAGTGGCCTACTGAATCTTTGCCAAAATCAGAATTCTATTTCTTATCTCCATGTCTCAGTACAGTGCAGTGTAAATCATTTTCTTCTCCTTTAGAATACTTAACTTCCTTAAAGGTTTAGTTCAGAGGGGAGGAACCTGTGGTCTCGAGGCCACATGTGGCCTTCTAGGTCCTTGAGTATGGCCTTTTAAGTGAGTCCAAGTTTTACAGAACAAATCTTTATTATTATTATTATTATTTTTGCTTTTTGGAGGGCAATTGGAGTTAAGTAACTTGCCCAAGGTCACACGGCTAGGGTTTTGTTTGTGTGTGTTAAGTGTCTGAGGCTGGATCTGAACTCAGGTCTTTCTGACTCCGGGGCTGATGCTCTACTCACTGTGCCACCTAGCCGACCTAGAACAAATCTTTAATTAAGGGGATTTATTCTACAAAGTTTGGATTTAGTCAAAGGGTACACTTGAGGACCTAGAGGGCCACATATGGCTTTGAGGCCATAGGTCCCCCACTCCTAGTTAGCTCATGTGTTATTATCACTTACAGAAGGTCTTTCCCTGTCCCTGTTCAGTGCTCTCTACCCCTCCTCAAGTAATCTCGTATTTTTATGTTTGCATTTTGCAACCTAAGTAGAATTTAAACTCTTTGAGAGCAGGGATTATTTTGTTCATTTTCTTTTTACATTCCCAGCACCCATCATAAAGGTGCATGTGATATATGAATGCTCCTTAAATTGAACTGACTTGAATTGTGAACAAAGGCATGAGGGAGGGCCAGTGCAGGGTATGTTCAGGGAGCAACTAGCTTGTTTGAAATTAAGTGAATATTAGAGGGAATAATAGAAAATGTGATTGAAAAGAGTAGTTATGACCAAATGGCAAAGAGCCTTGAATGTTAAGCTAGGAATTATGCATTTTATTCAGTAGGTAATATGTTATATGGTATAGTGGGAGAAGCAAAAATTTGGACCCGAGTTTGAAGCTGTCTTCAACTTTGGACAAGTCACTTTCCCTCTTGGACTTAGTTTCTTAATCTGTAAAATGGAGGGTCAAGCATCTTTCTGCCTGCCATCTTGTTAATATGTTCCTGTTGTCAGCTCTTTCTCCAGCTCCAATTTATCTATGTCAAGATAAAAGACAATTATGAATCAAGAGAAACTTACAAATCTTCAGGCACAAGTGTACATTGCTAGAAAAGGAACTTCCCAAGAAAGAAGGTGTTTCTTAGGAAAGACTCCATAGTAGATGATAAGAAGCTTCACTTTTTTTTAAAGAAACTGGAGTGGGGCCAGGTAGGTGTAACAATGGATAGAGCACTAGCTCTGGAGTCAGGAGGACCTGAGTTCCAATATGACCTCAGATACTTACTACCTGTGTGATCTTCGGAAAATCACCTAACCCCAATTGCTTGAAAGACAGACAGAAAGGAAGAAAGAAAGAAAGAAAGGAAGAAAGAAAGAGAGAAAGAAAGAGGGAAAGAAAGAGAAAAGGGAGTAAACAATAATACCTCTGAGATTTAAGAGGTGAATGTGTTTGTAAACCTGGGAACACTGATCCATCTTTTAAAATAATATTTTATGAAAAATCATATTTTATTTTCTTCCAATTACATGTTAAAACAAGTTTTTTTTAAAATTTTTAAACAAATACTTTATTAACTTCTGTTTTACATCATTCATTTCTGCCAGATTTTGAGTTACAATCATTTTCCCCCCATTATTCCCCTACCCACCCTCCCAGAATAGCAGTCCCACAAGATAACGCTTCCTCCAATCTGCTCTCTCCCATACTTTCTCCCATAGCCCCATCAACTTTTCCATTAGAGGAAGGTGAATCTTTGTGTCCCAATGCCTGCACATCTTATCTCCCTATTACAAGCAAAAGAGTATTAATAATAGTATTTATATATATTTGAAACATTTAATGTTAAGACCTCGAATTTCAGATCCATTTCCTTCCTCCCTTGTCAACCATTCCCTCTTGGGAGATAAGTAATTCAGTATATGTTGTACATGTCTAGCTATGCAAAACATTATCATAGTAGATATATTGTACAAGGCTGCTTATAATTCCCTCCCACTCATCCCACCCCCCACCTGGTCCATTCCCTACATGATCCTGTCCCTCTTCTATAGTGGGTACTTCCAACCTCCCCTCCCCCCAAGGATGCCCTCCCATCCATCATCCCTCCTCTCATCCCCCTTCCCCCTATCCTGCTGCAGGTTGAGATATCCCATTTAGTATGTATGTCATTTTCTCCCTGAACCAAATTCAATGTGAATGTGGTTTTGCCTTTTTAGCCTTCCTTATTCTCCCCCTCCTTTGCAACCACTTCCCCTTGCTTCTTCTACATGGGATAGTTTACCCTACCCTGTCTCTCCCCATCTCCTCTTGCCACTTTCCTCTCTCACCTCATAATTTCGTCTCTTGAGTATTCTCCCGTCCCAACAAATTCAACCTATGCCCTCTATCCATATATAACTGTAACCATATACACACACATTCACATATGTATTCATATGACCACACACCCTTCTTCCATTATTTTCATAGTGAGAAAGATATCATCAGTCCCAGTTATTGCTTTTCCATATAGGAATGTAAATAGTTCAACTTTGATAAGTTCCTTTTGATTTCTTTTCCCTGATTACCTTCTCAGGCATCTCTTCCTTCTTGTGTCTGGATGTCAAATTTTCTATTCAATTCTTGTTTTTTCCTCAAGAATGCTTGAAAGTCCTCTATTCCACTGAATGACCATATTTTCCCCTGAAACAAAATACTCAGTTTTGCTGGGTAGGTGACCCTTGGGTTCATTCCCAGCTCTTTTGCCCTCTGGAATATCATATTCCATGCCCTTCAGTCCCTCAGTGTAGAAGCTGCCAGGTCCTGGGCTATTCTGATTGTGTTTCCACAATATTGAAATTGTTTCTTCCTGGCTGCTTGTAGTATTTTCTCCTTGATCTGGGGATTCTGGAATCTGGCTGTAATATTCCTGGGAGTTTTCTTTTTGGGATCTTTTTCAGGAGGTGATCTGTGGATTCTTTCAACCTCTATTTTGCCCTCTGGATCTAAAACATCAGGGCAGTTCTCCTTGAGAATTTCTTGAAGGGTGATTTCTAGGTT
This sequence comes from Gymnobelideus leadbeateri, assembly GCA_011680675.1. Classification (NCBI taxonomy): domain Eukaryota; kingdom Metazoa; phylum Chordata; class Mammalia; order Diprotodontia; family Petauridae; genus Gymnobelideus; species Gymnobelideus leadbeateri. The sequence continues at coordinate 260,176 of WOXC01000378.1, forward strand.
CTTTCCTTGATCATGGCTTTCAGGTAGTCCAATAATTTTTAAATTGTCTCTCCTGGATCTATTTTCCAGGTCAGTGGTTTTTCCCATGAGATATTTCACATTGCCTTCTAATCTTTCATTTGTTTGGATCTGCTTAACAGCATCTTGATTTCTCATAAAGTCATTAGCTTCCATTTGCTCCAGTCTCACTCTGAAGGAATGAATCTCCTCAGTGAACTTTTGAGATTCTTTTTCCATCTGGCAAATTCGACTTTTTAAGGCATTCTTCTCCTCATTGCCCTTTTGGGCCTCCTTTGCCATTTGAGTTAGTCTATTTTTTAAGGTGTTGTTTTCCTCAGTCAGGCTGTTGACCCTCATTTCATACTTTTCCTGTATCCTTCTCATTTCTCTTTCCAATTTTTCCTCCACTTCTCTTATTTGATTTTTAAAGTCCTTCTTCAGGTCCTCTATGGCCTGCAACCCACTCATGTTTTCCCCTGGGGCTTTTGGAGCAGGACTTCTGACCTCACAGTCCTTTTCCCGCTCTATGCCCCCAAAATAGGAGTCTAGGGTTGCATTTTTCTGTTTCCTTTGCCTTGGCATGTTGCCACTTAATTGCTTGACTTTTGGGCTTGTTGCCACACTATGGCTTTAAGGCCAGATAGAGGAATTTTCGTCCCGAACGTGTGGGGGGCAACTTCTGTTTCTGGCAAGCTGTAAACCCACCCACGACTTCCACCCTAGATCACAATCCAGATCCAGGGAGGTTAAAGCAAGAGTGATTACCCCCCAAGACTGATCGCTGGATCTCCCTACAATTTGGAGGCCGGGAGCTGGAGCTGCCTCTGAAAACTACAAAATGGCGTGTCTCCTCAGCGGCTTCTAGCCCCCAGGGGAGGGAGCCGACGCATTCCCCAAATACTGGTCCCAAAGTCCATAGGACACTAACCTCTTACTTTGTCCTAGGCATGTCTATGTTGATAATTCTGGAGTCGCCACAGCTTCTGGTGTTCTGGGGTTCCTCCAGCTGGCTGCTGGCCCTGCCGCCCTGGGGCTAAAACCTCGGCTCACATGGACCTGGGCTCGGCTTGGCTCCCCCTGCTCACTGGTCCTTCCTGCAGGGCTGCTGGGCTGTCCTCAGCGGGAGGTTAGCTTCTCAGTGTCGTTCTGTCGGTTCTGGGGCTCCAGAAGTTGTTCAGAGTCCCCTTTTACATAGTTTGGGGGGAATCTGGGGGCAGAGTGGCTTGGACGAGCTGTTTCTACTCCGCCATCTTGGCTCTGCCCAAAACAAGTTTTTAAACATTAAAAAAATTGAGTTCCAAATTCTATCCCTCTCTCCTTGCCTCTCCTCCCTCCCAGAGATGGTAAGCAATCCAATATAGTTTATATATGTACAATCATGTAAAACATTTCCATATAAATCATTTTGTATCCAAAGACATATAAAAAAGAATGAAACAAAGAAAGAAAGTGAAAAATAGCATGCTTCAGTTTGTATTTAGACAGTGTCAATTCTTTTTCTGGAGGCAGATGGCAGGCTTCTTCATAAATCCTTTGGGATTGTCTTGGATCACTGTCTTGCTGAGAAAAGCTAAGTCATTCACAGTCCTTCATTGTACCACATTGCTGTTACTGTGCACAACATTCTCTTGGTTCTGCTCACTTTGCTTTGCATCAGTTCATGTAAGTCTTTCTAGGTTTTTTTCTGAAATCTTTCTGCTTGTCATTTCTTATAGCACAATAATATTCCATCACAATCATATACCACACCTTGTTTATCCATTCCCCATTTGATTGGAATTTTCTCAAGCTCTATAAAGAACTATAAATATTTTTGTATAAATAGATCCTTTTCCCTTTTGTTCAATATGTTTGGGATATAGACCTAGGAGGGGTATTGCTGGATCAAAGGGTATGCACTGTTTTATATGCCTTTGGGCATAATTCCAAATTCTCTCCAGAATGGTTAGGTCAGTTCACAACTCCACCAAAAAGTGAATTACTGTCCCAGTTTTCCCACATCCCCTCCAACATTTATCATTTTCCTTTTTTGTCATATTAGTTGATCTGATAACACTGATCCATTTTGAATAGTTCTAATGTTCAATGCATTGTCGGATGAAAATTCTTTCATTATTACAAACCATGTTGAGATAACAGCCTACTCTCTCTGGCATCTTAAATTCGATTGGAACTGACAGTCTGACTAGCTTTGAAAGAGTGGTAGAGTTCTACCCAAACAACCTGTTAATGGAAAAGCACCACTTGCCATGGGAAGGATGATTATGATGAAGCTCCATGTTTCATTGAGAATTTTGATGAGGCTTCTAATAATGATGCCAACTGAATTGTCAACTTCTGAAAGTTAAGAATTGAAAAGTTATATGGAGATACTGCTTTCTATTGTGTGACTACTTTTTTCTCTTGTTCATGGATTTCAAGAGTTACAAATCTAATATTTTTAAGCCCTTTAGTTGTTGCAGCTTTTTCATTTGTTGCTAATACACAATTCATTCTTTGTAGTCTGACTACACTGAATAAGCCTGCAATTAAAGTTTTCAACAAAGATTAATAAAAAAATTTACTAGTAAAAGTGGAAATAAATAAAACCAAAGGGCTCCCTTAATCTTAACTCCTTTCTAGCTCTAAATCCTATGATGTTATGAATCAATGGAAATATGCATTAGCTAGATTGTATTATGTGCTTTTTGTAAATGATTTTTTTTCCTTCCTAGTTTCCTCAATACTTTTCATACTTAAATGATTATCAAATTGTAGGACTGTGACATTGGGGAAAAGGAGAACAATTAGTCCACAGGAAATATTAAGGAACTAAAGGAGAAATGAGAAAGATATTACCAAGATAAAAATAATAAGACTTAACAACTGATTAGAAAGAAAAAAGGAAAGAGAATAGTTATCAGGGTGACATTGTGGTAGTCATTCAGATGAACAAATACTTGTCAAACACCTATTGTGTATAGCCATAGTGATAGGTACTAGTACTTGGAACATAGTAGGTACTTAATAAATGTTTATTGATTATTGATTGGTTAGTATGAAGGCAAAAACGAAACAGTTCCTAACCTCATGGACATTACATTCTATTAAAGGAAGCTTGGGGACACAGGTAGAGTGGTGGGGAAGGGGAACAATAAATGTAATGCAGGGAGTAATGGAGACAAAGGAGGGGTCCAGACTATTTTAGAAACAAGTGGGATAGAGGCTACATGACTGAGTTAAGCTAGGAAGGAGGATAAGGATTCTGAAAGGTGAAAAAGAGCAGGCAGTATAATCCAAACATCGAAACAACCTGTGCAAATAAAGACAAATGGGAAAATCAGAGAACAGTTAATTGTCAAGATTGACTGGAATTTAGGGTATGTGAAGGGGACTAGTGTAAAATAAAGTTGGAAAAGAGAGTCTTGATTATTTTAGAGTTGGAAGAGTCCTTACTGGCCATCTAGTCTGACCCATATCTAAAAGAGTTCCCTCTATAATAGTGGTATCAAACTGGGTTCCACAAAAAACTCCCAAATAAGGCCTGAACCAGATTAAAATGGAATTGGTAAATGGTTAACAAAATAAAAATATAACATAGATAATGCTATCTTGTGGTTTTCTAAGGCAAGATAGCTGCCCACAGGTATCTGTTTCTATTTTAATTTGATGTCACTGATGTATAGCATAGCTGTCAAGGTCATCTGATCTTTGCTTGGTGAACTTGGAGGAGAACCTACTACTTCCCAAAGCAGCTCATTCCATTTTGGGGTAGCTCTGCTTGTTAGGAAGTGCAAGCCTTAAATTTGCCTCGTTGTAACTTCTGCCCATTGCTTTTATCAATGCTCTCTGAGGGTAGTTAGGTGGCACAGTAGAGAAAGAACTGGGTCTGGAGTAAGGAAGACCTGAGTTCAAATCCAACCTCAGACACTTAGCAGCTCTGTGACTGTGACAAATCACTCAACCCTGTCTGCCTCAGGTTCCTCATCTGTAAAATGAGTTAGAAAAGGAAATGGCAAACCACTCTAGTATCCTTGCCAAGAAATCCCAAATGGGGCCACAAGAATTAGGTACAACTGAACAATAAAAATGCCCTCTGAGGCCAGAGTAAAAACAATCCTTCATCCACATATATTCTTTTAAATACTTGAAAACAGCTATCATGTTTCCTCTAAATTTCCTTTTCTAAACAAAATATCCTGAGTTCATTCAATCCTCACATAATCTGGTCTCCACTCTCTTCCACTAAGCATTCTAATTGCCTTCCTCTGGGATATGTTCAACTTTATTAAGGTCCTTCCCCAAATGTGATTCCTAGAATTTAATTTTATAGTTTATTGTTATTTTTCCAATTAACAAATATTGTAATTTCTCTCCCAGTCCACAAATAAAAACAAAATAAAACCAAAAAATAAGATGCTCAATACATAATTGCACAGTCAAGTCAAATTCACACACTAGCTATGTCTGAAAATTATGTCTCTTTGTACCTTTTAAGTTCAACACCCCTCTGTTAGGAGATGAGTGTGCCTAGAATTTAACGCAATACTCCAGTAATCTTAGCCCAGAGCAGAATAAAATCATGGAATTATTATCATCTCCTTTGTGCTGGGTAGCATGCCTTTCATAATGCTCTCTAATTTTGCATTGACTATCTTGGCTCCCATTTTGTACTGTTGAAAACCCCAAATCTCATTCAGAGAAAGGCTTGTCAAACCATATCTCCTCTATCTTGAAGTTGATTTTTTTGAAACCAAGTGCAAAATGTTATATTTATTCTTGTAAATTTCATCTTGTTAAATTTGGCCCATTGTTCTAACCAATAAAGGTTGGTTTGAATCCTGGTTCAATCATTCAGTATGTTGGCTAGCATCAGCTTTGTGCCATCAGTAAATGTGTAAATAAGCATGCCATTTATGCCCTTATCCAAATTAATGATAAATATACGAACAGCACATCCAAGCAGATCGTTAGATTTTATTCCAAATTAACTTTGAACTATTAATGATTATTCTTATTTCATTCTTCTGGTTCTGGATCCCTCTAACTATGTTATTTTATAGATAATATCTCTCCAACCTATTTATAAAATAGCTTTAGGTAAATGATCTAAAGCATTCCCTTATTGAGGATGCATGAGTCTAGTAGCCCCATCAAAAGAGGAAGTAAGGTTAGTCTGGCACTATGTGCTCTTAATGAAGTTATTCTGGCTCTTTTGATCACTTTTATCCCTTTGTATATGTTTGTTAATGATCCCTTTAATGGTACATTCTAGAAAATTGTCAGAAAACGAAGTCAAACTCATAAGCCTGTTATTTTCACATTCTTTCTCTTTTTCAAAATCACAACAGCTACAGCACTTCTCCCATTTTACATGAACTTTAAGAGAGTATTAACAGAGACTGCATGAAATTCATCTATTTCATCCACCCGAATTCTCTTTTTTAAACCCATAAGACTTCTTTTAATTCTAAAGAGAGGGAATAAGCCCTGGAGTTGGAGTCTGGAAGGGATTAGGGGAGAGAGGGTCAGTTGTGGTGTATAAGAGTGATAGAGACTGAGGGAACTCAAGGAGAGGATGCCGCTCATCACAGCTGGACCATCAGGGCCATCCAGATGCCCAGGAAGAAGAGGTGGACAAAAGCCTCCAGATGAAGGTTTTGTAGACACTGATTCCTAGGAGGACAGTCAGTGGGGGGGTGGAAGTTTTGTGGCAGGTCATATCAAGTGAATATCCACACTAGGGCAGAGACTGCAATGTAGTGGACCAGGCTGGTGTTGGAATCAATGCTCATCTGGATGTATTTCCAATCGAACTTGATGTCCCCGGCCCTGACCCAAAGAGGGTTACAGTGCGAAATGATGAGCTCTGCTGTGGCCCAGCCCAGGGCTGCCACCTTAAACTTGTACTCGCCCTTCCCAACATTCCAAGACATGAGGAGGTGGAGGCCCACATGGTCACCCAGGTCCACAGTTGCCTTCATGAATTCCCCTGTGAAATCGTAGATACCAGTTCCACCTTCCCATGTAGGGAAGAAGATCTAGAGAAACAGCGTCTTCCCCAGCTTCACAAAGAAATAGATGGCTCCCGCTTGCACACATTGTACTCTGACAGGCCACTGCACTTGTACATGATGAAGTAGGGGAAGTATGCCAAGGCAAAACAGTTCCCAAAGTGGAACAGGGCCTTCAGTTGACCCCTTGTGGCACCACAAGCAGCCCTGAATCACTGGGCGCTTCTCTGGGATCAACTTGAATTCTTTATAAGCAGTTAGGTTCTCTCTTACTGTGTCCTTACTTACCCTGGGTATCAACTCTCTATTAGTCATGTTTATTCTGGCCTTTACAGCTCAAAGATTATTCTCATTGGCAGAGAATACAGAGGCAAGATAAGAGGCAAACAGTTTTGCTTTCTCTCCACATTAATTATCATCATCCCACCCACCTGCAGCAACTAATCTTATTTCTTTTTTGGCAATCCACTTTTTCCCAATGTAGCTAAAAAAATATTCTTTTTGTCCTTTGCTTTCCTTACCAGTCTCAACTCGAGATTTAACATTCCAGAATGAATTTTTTAAGCATTTACTGCATGCCAAGCACTGCACTTTCCCCCCAGATCATTGCCCACACAATGGTTGTACTTTTCTCCCTTTCCCTTGATGAACTAGTTTGCCTCTAAACTGTCCATTATTCTGTCCTCTACCTTCAAATCCCTTTTCCCTTCGTTCTTTTGATGATTATATCTTGCAAACCCCAATCCTGGATTTACATGCTGCTAAAAAGAACTAGAGAAAATCACAGACCCATGCTGATTTTGGACCATTATAAATTAGTTATCTCATCTCAACTGGATCCTTATTACATCAAGGCATTCTTCTATTCCTCACAAATTGATTGACAATTACACTCTACAGTGATTGCTCTAGAATTTCCAATCACTCTTCAAGCTTCCCATGGAATAAATTCCCTGTGTGTTGACATCAGTCTCTACAGACAAATGCTCCTTTTCCTTCCCCATTTCTCTTAGATTTCTAAAAAATATAACTCTTGAGAGCTTCCCATCCAGCCTGGGTTTACTTCCTTTGTAAATTTTAATCGATGGCATCCTATCTTGTGCAGATCAAGGCTAATCAGGTCAGTCTGGTTCCTCAGCTTTTTACTGGAACAAAATGAAACACTTATAGAAGATCTCACAGCTAACAAAAGGAGATTTACTCAGCCATAGCAAGAGAAGGATATTCAACAAGGATATTCAATATAACAGCTCAGTGATTCAGCTAAGATAATTTTTCTTGCTTCTAAGGTGATCATGATAATCCCCCAGAAAAACATTAGTGCCAAAGTGGAACTCTTCATGATTTTTTATACTTGAGAAATCAGGAAGCCATGTCAACGGCCTGAGCTTTAGTCCCATGAGCCAATTTATGGCAAAGAGGAGTTAAAAACAATGATAATAGGTACAATGTGAACTTTGAAGGAAGACAGATTGCTGAGTAATTAGGACAGAGGGAGGGTCATAAAATCAAAGAAAGCAAGGATTTTGTTTCCTTCTCCTGCCCGGGTCATCAAAGGGTAAGAGAGAAGGAATAACCAGTACTTAAGAAGACAGTGATCAATGAAACATCTTCAGAAAAAATTAAGTTTCTTGGTTAGTCAGAAGTTAGAGATTATTTTTAGGAATAATCTGCATAAAATCAATAATCAGGATTTTATTTCTTATACCATACTATGGATTTATTCATACTTTACCTAGAATGCCCTTTCTATATTGCCATGATTTCTATATATTCCTATCTGGCAAATCCCAACTCATTCAGTAAGCCTTTCCTTACTTTCACAGACTACAATTATCTTTCTCTTTTCTGAGTATCTATAGTACTTTTCAGGGATGGAAGAAGGGGCTGCAGAATAAAGCCTTGGGAGACACCCACAATTAAGGATGAAGATTAAGCAAAGAAGATTGAGAAGGAACAGTCATGTAGTAAGGGGAAACAGGAGAACCAGGAGAGAACAATATCATGAAAACTTGGAGAGGAGACAGTATCCAGAAGTGGACTAAGAGTGTCAAAGAATAAAAAAAAAGATTGAGAAGGATGAGGATTGAGAAAAGACAATTGGATTCAAAAATTAAGAAGTCATTGGTCACTTTGGAGAGCAGTTTCAATTAAATGATGAGCAAAGGGTTTAGAAGTGATTGGAGGCAACCTGTATTAATGACTTTCTCAAGGTTTTTAGCTTAGAAGAGAAGACATAAAACTATAAAAGATGGTAGAATTCAAGTGAATTTTTTTAAGGATGGGGTAGATGGGATGTTTGTTAGTGTCAGGAAAGGAGCAAGAAGAAAGGGAGAGATTGAAGATTAGAAAGAGTGGTGATGATAGAGTGGTAATCTAGAGAAGACAGGATAGGACTGAGGATACCCACATATATATTTTGTGAATACACATAGACAGATATATGGATGTCTGTTAGTGTTTTCAGTGAAGTATAAGGTGATGATATCAACTGAGGGAGGAAGGAAAAGGGACCCTGAGGAGGTTTGGAAAGGAAAAGCTTCTGTGCTAAGTGGGTGAGTGAATTTATTATGGAGGTGTGCAAGGATTGCCTTGCTGCAGTGAGGGACCAATTCAGATTATATAAACACAAATTTGTAGTAGAACTAGCTGCCACTGTTTCCTAATTTTCTCCAGCACCATTTAGCATCACATGAATAAGAGAATAGAAATAGGATTGTGGGAGGAATATAAGGTTAAAGTTTGGCAAGGCATGATCAATAATAATACAAGGGGATGATGGATTTGATTGTAGAAAATAATGAGACTTAAACTTATATCTTCCTGACTTTGTCAGCTCTTTATCCACTCTGTCACATTGCCTCTTGTGATGCTTTATACTTTTCAAAAACATTTTTCTGTGTATTAGTGAGGAATATGTAATACTACTATTGATGATTTCACTGTCACAACAGATCATTTAAAAATACTGTTATTGCTTATTATACTGCCTAAACTTGTTTTTTTTTCTAGCATAGAAACCACTGCTCTTAATATATTATGAATTCTTTAGAGCTTCACATCAGTTATCTATTAGGTTACCTGATATCAGTTTCAGTCACGAGTTAGCCTTGTGTTTACTAGTAGACACTAAAGACATTGAGAGATTTGACTGGGACTGTCAAAAGATGAATGATAGATTGGTACTTAGTATTTGTTAATTGATTTAGTTATCTATTGCATAATCAAAGGGTAATTACTAAATATTCATTTTCTGGGAAGCATTTTGAATTTGTGTTATTCTTCAAGTTTGATTGGGGTGGGGGAAAGGGAAAGGGAATCATGATAACAATTCTAGATTGGATTTTACTATCTATAATGAATACCATGATTCAGGAAAATAATAAAACAGACCTTGTCCTGAGCGACCCTCTTTTGCTTCCTCAGTGACATTGCCAGAATGTGTTAAGAATCTGACAGTTCATAGATAATCCAAAACTTTAATTTAACTGTTGAGTCCTTTAATGTGTAATGTCAGTGACCATTATGTTGATATTTCTCTAGATGAAGTTAACTGAATCTCTGTGGACATTTTGTTATAAATAAAGACAGAAGACATAAATACTCAGTGAATATCTGTTGAATTGAATTGAATAAAGAATGTACAGATGAAGGGGGAACTTTTTTTCTTAGGGAATTCCTGCAAAGAGAAGAGTTTATTTAATTATGTAAGCAAAGGCAAAAGAATATTTTATGAGATTTGGCCATCTCACCTTGCATGAGGGGCAGCTAGGTGGCACAGTAAATAAAGCTGACTCTGGAGTCAGACAGACCTGAGTTTAAATCTGGCCTCGGACACTTAACACTTACTAGCCGTGTGACCTTGGGCAAGTCACTTAACCCCGGTTGCCCTGCCTTCCCCCTCCAAAAAAAGAAAAAAAATTATCACGAGTCACAACGATCCCAAGCAAACAAACAATTATAAAGAAAACTTCAGATTTTGCTCCAAGAGCTGTTGTAGATAATGAAGGCAAAGTCTTTGAAAATTTTCATAAAATCCTACAAACAAGGCCAAAATATAGCTTCCTGTTACTTACTGCAAAGGTAAGTCCCTGGGAAGAATGGTAAAAAGCATTTTGAAAAATACTATCCAGGATCAGTAAATGTAAGAGAGCAAAGGTTTGTAGGTTTCTTAGAAGCCTCCCATCTACACATCGAGAATAAGGCACAGGGGGCTCTAGACTCCAGCCGCATGCCCATGGCCCCTATCTCCCTTCCAGTGAAATGGCACCCAAGGGAATGGGAGCAGAGAGCTGGCGAGTCTGGATCTGGAAGGATGGAGGGAGGGAGCCGCATTTATTAAGCGCTTTCTGTGTACAGTGTGCCATGCCGAGCGCTGGGGATACAAGGAGAGAAGTGTGGGGGACCCAGCTCTCAGCGCACATCCTGACAGGGCTGGCCAGCTCACCACCCCCATCTGTCTGAGTCCTCCCATTGTCTAGCCGGAGGCACCTTCTAATTCCGTTCACTCCTTTTACAGATAATGAAACTGAGGCCCACGGGTGTTAGCCTCAGAGGCAAGTTTTTAACTGAGCTCTTGCTACTCATGATTTGGCCTGTAACAGGTGCCCTGATGTGTGAAGAATATAAAGAATAAAGACAATATGGGTAAAAGATATATAAGGAATGTATATACATATAAAGTATATATATATATATATATATATATATATATGAGAGAGAGAGACCAAAAAAAAGAGAATAAGGCATAGGATATAATAAACACCTGATACTACACACACACACACACACACACACACACACACACACACACACAGGTTATATCTTAAAGTAAAGGAAATGGCTGATTATCCATGTGGTAGTCATTTCAGGATTGACTGTCTTCTACCTACTATGATTGACTGGTTAGGGCAAAGGTCAAAGTCAATACCAAAGTAGGAGAAAACATATATAGTCCATGTTAACTCTGAGGCATAATTACCTTGACTCTCATTCCCATTGTTGAGTCCCTAGAATCCAGTTGGCTAGTTACATCTGTCCTTCAGGGTTCTAGGGTAACCCTGTGGGGTCACAGGTAATTCGATAATGCAGCTGGCTCAACCCTTTGCCAGTATATTTCTTCCCAAGATTATTGGTTGAGAATCATTTAGTCAGAAAGCCTTAAATGTCTTTTAGAAAGATGTATTTCCGAAGTTGCTATAAAACATCCCACCACAAGTTTGTGACATACTCTCCCTCATGTACATAGTAGATCCAGCAGAAAATGGACTCAAGCTTAGAGATCATATGTGACAAAGGGATAATTTACAACAAATCCTTGTTGCTTTAAGTCCTTTTCTTCCATTCATAGAATGTTCAGAAAGTTTCCCTTTAGGCATGATGATATCTATTTATTGGGTTCTAGTCTGTCCTCTTGAATGCCAATAATACAGAAACTACTAACAGCTGTGGAGACGGCAAAGCTGGGAAATCAAACATCCTTTAGATCCACTCAAAGCTAAAAGCCCTCCTCTGAGCAATACGTAACTTCATCACAGCGCTTCGTTCAGTTACGTATTATGCTAGGTGGCCATGATCCTATGAAAAGCTTAGAAGAACCAAAAATTGTAGGCAACTCAAGGAGCAATGAAGAGATCCATGTTTGGCATAAGAAGCCTGGAGCATATCACTAATGATTATTTATATGCAATTATTCTTGTCAAAGATCTATTACAGTAATCAGACGATTGAAAAAAGAGTTGGACCAGTCATGTAGTATATAAGCAAGAGATGAGAGCTGGACAGCAAAAATGTATTCATAACAATGGAATATGAAAGAGGCAGTAAGGTGGCACAGTGAACTTAGCGCTAAACCTGAAGTCAAGAAGAGCTGAATTCAAATCCAACCTTAGACACTTAGTAGCTGTGTGACCCTGGGCAAATCACTTAATTCTGTTTGGCCTCAGTATCCTCAAGCCACTACTTCAGTATGTTTGCCAAGAAAACCCCAAATGGTGTCATGGAGAGTTGGACATGACTAAAACTACTAAATAACAAAATCTGAATTCCCAATACCTAGCACGGGGGCTGGCACAAAGTAAGAATTTAATAAATACTGGCTGATGATGTTTGAGTGGTCATCACCATTTTACAAATGAGGAAATTGTAAATCAGAGGTGAAATGGTCACACAGCTAATAAGCATCAAAGTCAGAATTTGATCCCAGTTCTCCTGACTTCAAGTCCAGTGTTCTTGCTACCATATGTCAGAGACCCACTACCATAAGCTCATTGACATACACTGACTATACTTATGCAAATAGACTAAGTACATTTTCCTTTAGCTTCTAAATAAAATCGTTAAGCACAATGAGGCCTGAGATTGCTTTCTATATTTAAAAACGAAGAATGTTATAATTAGAAAGACATTATCAATGCTCTAATCCAAGCCTTTTATTTTAGGAATTAATTCCCAAGGCTAATTTGTAGCAGAGATAGAACAAGGCCTCAGGCCCTTTGACTACTCACTAGTCT